>BQNB010033353.1:0-52409 GCA_026074375.1 Tanacetum coccineum
ACTTGTATAGATACAAGAATCATAGTTAACTATGATGTTGTAACAATGATTCACTATATATATAACAATGATGTTGTAAGTTAAGATATTGATTCTACAAAAGGATAACTATGATGCAATAAGTTAAAACTTTGATGCACCAAATTTATAATAGTGATGCATTATAAGCTAATGCATCATAGTTATAAGTCTTGTGCATCAACAATGATGCAGTAACTTATAACCTTGATGCACCATACTTATAACCGTGATGCAGTAATTTATAAACATGATGTACTGAACTTTAAGTGTGATGCACTGCAATATTTCATATGAATGATGCAATAAATTATAATTGTGATGCATTAACATATAAACATGATGCACCAAAAAATATAATTGTGATGCACTAGAATTTTTTTTGGTATAATTTCTTTTTCGGGAAAAAGTTTTGAAAAAAAAATTCAAAAAAAAATTTCGGAAAAAAAAAATTTGAAAAAAAAATTTTGAATTTTTTTTTCGGAAACAAAATTTTTGAAAATTGTTTTTCGGAAAAAAAAATTTCGAAAATTTTTTCCCAAATTAATTTTCCAAATTTTTTTAAAGGAGCTGATGTGACATGGTGATAAGGCAATGTGATGTGACATGGTGATGTGGCCAAGTGACACATGTCACCTCCACAATCCATCTTACCCTTTTTATTATAAAAACTTTTTTATTATAACCCCACCCTATATATATGTATGTATATATATATATATATATATATATATATATATATATATATATATATATATATACACACACACACATACCTATGTATATATATGATATAATTTGTGGTTGTGGGCATTTGGTAATTTCCTATAAACCGTATATATGGTTATACATTATGATTTTGTATTATGTGTGAGAAACTAGAAGGGGTGGTTGAATAGTTTACCGTTTTTTAATTTAATGTATAGTTTATTTACAAAAACTTAGATTCGACTTTATGTGAATTCAAGATGTGAACAATATGAACAATATAACTAAATAAACAAGATATGAAATAAATATGCAAGATAAGAGATAAGAGTTAGAAAGATCAAACCACAACACAAGGATTTATAGTGGTTCGGTAATGAAGCACCTCTTCGCCCTACTCCACTCCCCGAGCACTAAACTCGAGAGTTTTCTTTACTATGTCAACAAGCTCCCTTTAGGCGAAGAAAACCGTACACAACTACGCTTTCACTGATTTCGACACTAAGCTAAATGTCGAGTTCTAATCCTAGCTAGAACCAATCTATCACAACTCTTGTATACTAACCACACTACTTCACAACACTTCTCAACTTCGCTTCACTTCACAACTTCTCTTCACTTCACAACTTCACTTCACTTCACAACTTCACAACACTTCACAACTTCACAACACTTCACCTAGACAACAACAAGATCACCCCGATCTATTTAAACTCTTGAAGAACACCACGATCTAACTACTATACACACCTTCATAATATACACAAATGATTAACAAGATATAATACAATTGCAACAAGATTGCAAGGACACACACTAAGTTATAATACTTCTTCACTTGATGGTAGAAAGTATTTTTCTCTTGCATTTGAGGATCTAAGCTTGGATCACTTGGAGACAAAGCTTTATGATTAAATGATCAAAGGAATGAAGGAGATTTATTAACTGATTTAGAACTGAAAGAATGTATGTGTAAGAGGTGAGAAAAACAGTGGGGAACAATCTAGTATTTATAGGCAAACTAGGGAGAGTTTTTGTCTGGCCGGTCCCCTTAATTCATGTGTCGGCCCCCTTATATCTAAGGGGACCGCCCTTATAAATAAAGGGGCCGCCCAGACTAGGACGTTCTCCTTTTTCTCTTTTCTAGGGGAGGTGTTTTCTGGAACATTTCTAGCCGTTTTTAGGTAGAAAATTTGAATTCAAAATATTTATTTTGAATAAAACATTTTTTTTAATGTAGAAAATGTTTTGTAAAAGTTATAAAAATATTTGTAACATTTTATAAAAAATGCGAGGTTGAATAAAATTTCCTTTGATCATAAAATGCACTAAGCATTTATTTATTCATACATTTAAATGACTAAATTTTCGAAATGAAAATTTACTACTAATTACTTGTTTACGTTTAATTTTACATTGAGCGTTTTTACATTTTGTGATTATCAAAACGTAGAGAGGTCGAAAAATATTAATAACGTTTTTAGGCATTATTTCTATCAACAATCTCTCCTTTTTTGATGATTACAAAATCTAAACTCATTAAATGTAAAATTATTTTTAAACAAGTATTTAGTGAGTTTTATTTTTATTTCTCCCCTTTTTTGTAAAATTAAAAGGGCTTCGTCGTCGAGTGTGAGTTAAATCGATGGTATGGGTGCTCCCCTTTGATGTGTGCTCCCCCTCGTTCGAAGGCACCAAGGAATCGAGCTATGATAACTATGCTACAAAAATAAGTTAGAAGAACAAGACAACTATTTCTAACATATAGCAAATAAAGAGGAAAAATACTAGAGCATGTTAATAATATTTGACAATTGTCAAAAAATTTGTGTAAACCAATGAACACAAAAATATATCAAGTAGACTCAACATTTGTAGATATGAGTCATTCCAAAAACAAAATAAAATAAAATATTAAAGACAAGCAAGTGCATACTTAAAAACATAAGACTAAAGATCATTAAACATAAGATTTGTGTATAAGACACAATCATGCATACATCAAGTTGAAATAATATGCTTGAAGCATATTAGTACAACATACATAAAATTAAACTACAAAGGACCTAATATTCCTAGATTGCCAAAGGAAACTATTGGACTTGCTTGCAAAATAAGAGGGTTGGAAATTTATTTGAAAGCGAGAAAAAGGTCAGCATGTAACATGCTTAGTTGGTTGTTGGTGGAGAGTTTGGAGCGGAGGTGGTTGTTGGAGGGTAGTCACGTTGAACTTGAAGTGGTGGTTATGGTCGAGTAAGAAGAAATTCAATCCAATTGATATCTTCACTCAAGGTTAGGAATTGTTTTTGGGTAAAGATGCAACAAGGACAATAACCAACATGTTGTTCAACTTGATCTAAGTTGAGGGTGTGAGGTAGGTTTAGAGAATAAGGTGATGAGGGAGTGTTACGTTGTGAGAGGTGCATGGCTAGAAGGTTTGATAAGTCTTGGAGTTGATTAATGTCATCAATGAGCATTTCCCTACTTGGAGATGAAGGAGGTGGAGGTTGAGTTTGGTTGTCACCTTGAGGTGAGGGTAGAGCTTGAGCATGAATCATACTAGCAACATGTGGATTGATGAGTGAATGAGGAACTAGAGGTTGTGTGAGTTGAGTTTGATTGAAGTTTTCTGGTGGAATGGGAGTATGTCCAACATTAGTGTCATAAGAATTACCAAGTGGAAGTGAGTGAGATTGTAGTGAATCATGGTTTGTTTGAGTGGTAGGAGGGTTTTCTTATGGTTTAGACATTGGTGTAGGTAAGTTGACATCAACCTCATTTGATGTGCTACAATAGTTCAATTTCTTTCTCCATACGGGTCTTACAGATATTTTGGCAACCCTAGAAGGTTTGGGTAAAGGTTTGTGAGGGGATGATATTGGAGAAGACAAGTTGACTGTGGTGATTGTGTTGAGGAAGAGGGTTGATTTATACTAGGAAGATGATGTAGTTATGGATGGATGAACATTGTTAGAAAATCACTCCAAGAAATGTTGGTGAGTTCTGGGAAATTATAGCTGGGTCTAGGTGAAAGAGGGTCAAAAAGCAGAAAGAAACAGTAAAAACTGTGCATCAGGTGGCCGACCCCCTTATTTTATATGGCTGACCCCTTTATCATTAAGGGGATCGCCACCTGGAAATGTCCAGAATGTCCAGGTTTTTGTTTTCTTTCAGGAAATGGTAAACATGTGGACTGTTTTGTGGCCATTTTGCAGCAGGTCCTAATTTTTATGGCAACCAAGACTATAACATTTAGCAAGTAAGTAAGCATATAAAGTCCTAATTTTGTTTTAATAATAATCAAGACTAATAGCATTTATCAAGCAAGAGTATGTGAACAAGCATGCAAGGAGGCAAAATAAAATTCTATAATGAAAGGCATATTAAGCAAATAGTTGTAATGCTCCTAAGATTTCTTAAACAAGAGAAGTAGGTCGTAAACACATTAAATGAGACTTGTGTTTGCATTTATAACCCTAGTGTGTGCCTATGTGTGACAAATGTAAAGTGATGATTATTTCGACTCTAAGACAAGGAAAAACCTAAAAGATAATCCAAGTACTCCTTGATTTAATTTTGCTCAATCAAGAGTGTCGGAAAATATATATTGGATTATATATTCCGGCAACAAGTGTGAGATCGTTATGCATGAATGGAAAATGTTTAGCATATATCAACAATGTATGAAAGTAGATTTTCATGAACTCCTAGTCGTGAGAAGAATTTTAAGAAATAATACATTGGGACTTATATTAAGTATAGAAGCTTAAACCTTGGCAAAACCAAGGTTACGTAATTTTGTATAAAGATTATTTTTGAGAAATTCCCAATCTTTGATTTTGTGCGAAATAGAATCCTAGACTCAAATTTAAGTAAGAAAAATAAAAACTTTTTACGAACTGTCAGATGGCCGGTCCCCTTAAATACATGGCCGGCCCCCTTATCCATTAAGAGCTAAGGGGGTCGCCCATTTGACGAATTAATTTTCCTAATTTTTCAATTTTTGCATTTTAGTTTTGATTGTAGTTTATTATTCTTGTTCCCTTTTAAGTTCTTATTAACATTTATGGGGATGAGAACACTTAATACTCCCTCCGTCCCAAATTAATAGTCCCTCTTTCCATTTTGGGTTGTCCCAAGATTATTGTCCCTTTCCAAATATAGTTGTGAGTAATGTAGAAAGTTTACCATATTGCCCTAATGATACTAGAAATTACAAACTTTATTCAAAGCTTTAATTAATTTCATAAGGGTAAAACTGTCATTCTGCAAAAAAGTAAGAGAGAATGCAATAATGATTATGTTTTCTTAAACTGTGTGTTTTTTGTCGGGGGACAATTAATTTGGGACGGAGGGAGTAAGTACTTAATCAATTTGTTCCATCATTCCTAGACCTAGACGTAAGTAAATAAAAGGCTTACGTTTAAGACGTTTAGTTAGAATGTCGGCAATGTTATCTTCCGATGAGACCTTTTCTATGGAAATATTCCCTTTTTGAACATTGTCACGAAGGAAATGGTGACGAATCTCAATGTGTTTTGTACGAGAGTGTTATACGAGATTTTTACTTAAGTCTATGGACCCTTTGTTATCACACATTATAAGAATGTCATCTAACCTAATGTCATAATCTACGAGAGCTTGTTTCATCCATAGTGCTTGTTGACATGCCTTTCTGACGCTTACATATTCGGCTTCGGTAGTGAAAATAGCAAGAGCGGTTTGCTTCTTTGAAAACCAAGATGTTAAACAACATCCTATAAACGTGCAAATACCACTAGTGCTTTTTCGGTCCACGTAATCTCCCACATGATCAGAGTCCGCATATGCTATGGTTTCTATGCCAGACCCCTTAGGATACCATAATCCTAAGTGCATAGTGTCTTTAATGTATCAGAAGATACGCTTAACCGCTTCAAGGTGAGAGGTTTTGAGATCCTCTTGGAAGCGTGCACAAAGGAAAACACTAAACATGATATCAGGCCTACTTGTCGTTAAGTATAATAAACTACCTATTATACCTCTATATTTGGTATTATCTATGGACTCACCTTCTTCATCTTTCATGAGTTTTGTTTTTTTTGGCCAATTTGATTACCCACTGATCTTTCACTTAGGATTTGAATACAAAATAACCTAAGTGTAAATATTCTTTAACAATTCAAGGTCACTGAGTGAATAGTCGCTCAGTGAGTTACCTTCAAGATGCGCAGCCTGAGTCTACAAGAAAGACTCTAGCATTCAGTGAGGCGGTACTCAGTGAATGAAGCCTGAGCCAAAGAAGAAGGTGATGGGTTCAGTGAGTTGTGGCAATAGACTCACTAAGCCCCATACGATCTCCAACAACTAAAAGACCCTGAAGACAAAAGACTAAAGAATAGGCGGGATAGTTTAAAAGCAGATAAGTCTAAGCTCTTATCTCTAGAAGTCAACCTATCCTGAAGAGGGTATAAGACAAGTTCAGTGTCAGGAACTGAACTTGGAAAGAGCATTTGTCCCATACTTAGAATAGATATTGTAATAGGGACAAGACATTACAAATGTACTAACCTATTAGATCTGTGATAAGTGCTCAACACCCATGAGGGTGTGACCCTACCTAGGTAGTATAAATAGAACTCTTGTAATGGAGTAGATGTCAAGTTTGTGCATTAAAAGTCGTATCTTTCACAAACTCACATCTACTCCTCCAAATCTACTAAGTCCCTGAGCAAGCTCAGTTGGTTAGCATAGTAGTTAACTTTTCTTAACACTTTAGGTTTAAGCAAAGTTATTAGTGAGGAGATCGCACACACATTGTCATTCAATCCCTATTGTAGTTCCGCATACAATGGGGTATAATTCTTAATAAAAAGAGTTAAACGTTGAAAAGTTATTTTTGTGTCTTGTACTTATTTGTTATAACTGTTTACACAAAACTAATTGTTTACTTTACTTGCAAGCCATGAGTTAGTTAATGATAACTTTGTAGTTATTGTTCACTAACTAAGTGGGAACAACAAGTGGTATCAGAGCCTAAGGTTTGTAAAACTTGCTTAACACTAATTTACGTAAGTTTTTAAAACCTAGATCCTAAAATGGCTGCAGTAAATGATGTACCCCAGCTAGTTGACAAAAATAGAGGTAGCTATTCTGCTATTGCTCCTAAACTAGAGCCGGGAAAATTTAATAAGTGGAAAAAATGAATGCTTTGCTACTTAGCGGGAATGGAACCCTATTACTTGAAATGTATTAAGGATGGTCCATTTCAGCCAAAAACTGCTGCATGCTAAGCCTGAGTCCTAATGGACTGCAGATGAGAGGAGGGTGGTCGTTCAAGACCAACGCCTTAAAAGCATCATTATGTCATGCCTACCTGATGACATAATGGAATCAGTCATTAGTTGTATTTCAGCCAAAGAAACATGGGCTGACTTGGTTTATAGCTTTGAAGGTCCCTTAGATACCAAGGAAAATAGGATCATGGATATGAAACTTGAGTATCAAACTTTCAGGGCTAAATCCACTAAAAGTCTCTCACAAACCTACACTCGTTATAAGACCCTGTTCAATGAGCTTGCCAATGATGACGTTAACCTCTCTAAACATGAAATCAATGTTGGTTTCGTGAACAGTCTCCCTAAGAAATGGCTAACTTTCTCTCAGGGACTGAGGAATGCTAATCACACTCAGACTCTTGACCTTACGGATATCTATGGAAGGTTTGTATACGAGGACAACCTTATCCAAAGAAGGTATTCTGACACCAAAAAGGCCCTCATTACTACTCCCTCAAGTACTGCAGTTTCTACTGCATTCTTTTCTAACAATGTCATTCAGGATTTCTAAGAAAATTCTGATGATGAAGTTGATGAAAGGTCTAGTGAGGAGTATCTAAGAGACTTAGGTATTGAGTATCATGAAAGAGCCCTTTTGGCAAACTCAAAACGTTTTATAAAAAGAAGCAAAATCAAATTTTTCAAGTCTAATATCAAATGAAAAAATACTGAACTTGTTTACAAATGTGGTAAAAAAAGGGGGTCCATTTGCAAGAGGACTGCTGTTTCTAAAAATTATGAACCTTTCAATACAACTCACCAGTGAATAATTACTTATTAGTGTCTAAAGGCTTTCAACCAAAGTTTACTCCAAAACTTATTCAGTCTTCTTCAAACTCAAGTAGTCAAGCTGATGCAAAGTTTCAAAAAGATTACAAGGCTGAGTACAAGAAAATGAAAGCTAAGCTTGCACTCCTTGAGGCAAGTCCCTCAAGCTCTCAGAACCTAAAGACCTTCCAACTAAAGAACAAAGGTTTAGTCGCTGAAACCTTTGATTGGGATGAGGAAGAGGTTACTGATGATGAAGAAGTCACTTGGTCAAGGTACTGATAGCTCTAGCTGATGATGAGCTCACTATTGGAAAAAGTCACGCTCGTAATGGTGAATGGGTCGACATCACCATAAGAAAGGTAAACACTCTTCTCTCTATGGATGAAGATGCCGATTGGCAAAATTACCTAAAGTATATCAACATTGATCTTAAGTTTGTTGAAGAGCAACGATTAAACTTACTTTCTAAGTATAACAAAATGGTTTTTAAATTAAACAAGTGTAGAGATGAATTGCTAATTTTAAAACAAGCCAAGCTTGATGCTGTCACTTTTCAAATTCAAAATACTGAACTTACAAAGTTAAATCATGCTCTTCAAGAACAACTCAAAGAGGAGAAAAAGATCAATGCAAAATGGCTAACTAGCTCAAAGAAATTTAGTCAATGTATCAGTGAGCAAATCCCTCATCAAAAGAAGAAAGTTCTTGGAGGTGAATTACTCACTGGGTCATCATCCAAAGTAAATGAAAATGAAAATCTTTTCATTCCTGATTCCATGAGGTATGACCAAGAAATGGTCCCAAAAACTAAAGACTGGGTTAAGAGACTCAACCCTAATAGCAAACTACCAAACTTTAATACTGGAAGAATTCTAGTCCCTGAAAGTCAAGCTGTCAATGAGTCTCTAAAACCCACTGAAATGTCAAATACCTCTGAATCACCCCAAGATTCTAAAGTTGAACTTCTTACTCCTCTACCTCTCCTGAAAAACCTTCAGGGAGCTTCTCCAAGCTCTGAGGTAATGCCATTGACCTTTCAACCTCACTCTCCAAGAGAGAAACCAGGCTTAGGTACCATGAAACATACAAAACCTAAAACACAGGATTCTTTAGACAAGAGTGTTTCAGAAACTGTATCTATTAGTAAAACTGAGCCAATCACACCTTCAGTTCCTACTGAAGTCAAGAACACTTAACAAGAATCAAAGATTAATGAATTAACCAAACTTGTTCAAATGTTAATTGATGAAAAGGTCAATTTTACCCAAATGACTCAAGAATCAAACTCACAAATTCAACAGACCGAGTCATCTAAGTCAGTTAACTCGTTAAAAAGGAGTCAAGATTCTAAACCCAAAGTTCAGAATGCTGGCGTATCAAAGTCACTCAGACCAAAGCCTATTCAAAAACCACAACTCAAGTGTGAACTTTGTCACTATACTAATCACTCAACTAATGATTGCTATAGGATTCTCTACTACATGATATGCAAAAGAGAGGATTATAGGACCTCAGATCATGAGATGTATACTGCTTCTCTAAAAAGGAGTGAGAACTATAAGGCTCAGCCTTATCAATATGCATCTCCTTCTAAGCAGATCTTGAAAGCAAAGGCAAAGCCTTTCCCACCATGCACACATTGTGGTTTCAATGATCACATATATGGTGATTGTAAAAACTACCCTGAGTGTGGAATCTGTGGAAGTTATGATTACTTTACCTCAAGACACAATCGTGTCATTCATATCAGAGGAGGAGTACTAGCTGAGTCCTCTCAGTCTAGTGAGTCTTCAATTGGTGTAAGTTGCAATACATGTGGAAGCACTATACACTTCACCACTGACCATAATGACTTTGATTACTTCAAAAGAGGTGAGGAAATTCAGGCTACAAAGGCCAGGGAGCCCACCAAAAAGTAGGTTCACAAGAAAAACTAACTCAAGTTTATTATTTGTGCAGAGACACATCAGGGAGCCCGTTTGGTACCTGGACAGTGGATGCTCAAGGAGTATGAATGGTGTCAAGAGTTATCTGCATGGATATGTAGAGCAACCAGGTCCCAAGGTAGTATTTGGTGATAACTCATCTTGTATTACCGAGGGATATGGTTTAATAAACTGTGGAGGTATAGTTTTCACAAAAGTAGCCTTTGTAAATGGTCTTAAGTACAATCTAATTAACATTAGTCAACTCTGTGATGCTAAATATATTATACAATTTGATGATAAGCAAGGAACAATATTTAATGCTAACAAAGAAATTGTCCTGATAGCACCTAGAAGAAATGATGTATATGTCCTTGATATGTCATCACTGACTCCAAATGGAGCATGCTTCTTTGCCAAAGCCTTAGAAAGTGTAATTTGGCTATGGCATAAAAGGCTATCACATCTTAATTTCAAGAACATTAATAAACATGCCAAACAAAACAAAATTCTTGGTCTTCCTTTCCTAGTTTATTCAAAGGATAAACCTTGCACATCATGTGAAAAAGGGAAGCACCATAGAGCTTCATTTAAAACTAAACAAAACTTCTCTATCAGGAAGTGTTTGCATCTTCTTCATATGGACTTGTTTGGACCAGTAAGTCCAATGTCCATAAATCATGAGAAATATACCCTAGTCATTGTTGATGAGTACTCAAGGTACACATGGGTATACTTTCTCAGGAAGAAGAGTCAAGCACCTGAAATAAGTATGTCTTTTATCAGGATGGTAGAAAACTAAAATGATGTAAAAGTCAAACAAATCAGAACTGATAATGGGACTGAGTTTAGAAATCATGAGCTTAAGAGTTTCTGTGATGAGAAAGGAATCTCTCAAAATTTCTCTTCTCCCTATCCACCTGAACAAAATAGTGTAGCTGAAAGGAAAAACAGAACTCTCATTGAGGCTGCTTGAACAATGCTGAATGGGTTAGTACTTTCTAAGCACTTCTGGACTGATGCAGTCAGAATAGCCTACTATACTCAAAACAGATCAATCATTGTTAAAAGACATGATAAAACTTCCTATGAAATATTTAGGAAAAGAATTCCTGATATCAGCTACTTTCATGTGTTTGGATGTCCTGTGTTTATTCATAACCACAAGGATTATCTTGGCAAATTTGATGCTAAAGCTGATGATGGATACTTCTTAGGATATTCCTATGTCTCAAAGGCTTTCAGAGTCTTTAACACAAGAAGACAACAAAATAGAGGGAACTCATCATGTAACATTTGATGAAAATATGGAAGCCATCAGGTTTACTAACACCTCAGTAGATGAGATAGGAATTGATGATTCCTCTAGATATCCTCCTGATGAGTTTCTTCATGAGGATGATCCATCTAGACAATATCAAGTTGATTCTGATATTTCATACTCTGTCATTCCTCATGGCCGTTCACTAACTGAACTTACCCAAGAAAATCATATCCCTGAAGTGATCATTCCAAATGAACCTAATGTACCTCTCATTGAGGATACTGAAGATCCTCCTGATCTCATCAACACTGAAGGGATACATGGATAAAATGTTCAAAATGAACAAATCATCACTCAGCCCACTGATATACCAAAAGGGAACAATACTAAAATCTCAGGATCCATTCCTGAATCTTTAGTCCCTAATGTTACTCAGTCTCACATCTCATATCAAGCATCTACAAGTTCTCATCCTGTCCCTTAGGATAGATGGTCAAGAGACCAACATATTGAACTTGTAAATATCATAGGTGATCCTGAAGAAGGCATGCTTACAAGAAGCATGGCTGTAAAGCTTATAGCTGCCTCAGCTAGTGAATGTCTATTTACTGATTTTCTATCTGAGATAGAACCTAAGAAGGTATCTAAGGCACTAAAACACCCAGGATGGATTGATGCCATGCAATAAGAATTGAAACAGTTTTATACAAACAAAGTATGGACTCTTGTTCCTCTCCCTTATAGAAAAATAGCCATAGGTTCCAAATGGGTATTCAGGAATAAGAAAGATAAACATGGTACAACCACAAAAAATAAAGCAAGACTGGTTGCATAAGGTTATAGTCAGGAAGAAGGAATTGACTATGATAAAACCTTTGCACCAGTGGCAAGAATGGAATCCATCTAGATCTTTCTTGCTTTTGCCACATACATAAACTTCAAAGTTTACCAAATGGATGCTAAAAGTGCCTTCCTGAATGGTAAACTAAAAGAAGAAGTTTATGTCAAATAGCCTCATGGTTTTGAAAGTAGTGAGTTCCCTGACTATGTCTGTAAACTTGACAAAGCCCTTTATGGACTGAAACAAGCACCAAGGGCATGGTATGAGACACTATTTACTTTCCTCATTCAAAATAAGTTCACCAAAGGAAGAATAGATAACACATTGTTTATCTATAAATCAAAAGGAGATGTTCTCCTTGTTCAAGTGTGTAGATGACATCATATTTGGCTCAACAAGTTATAAACTTTGTAAACAGTTTGAGAAACTGATGACAAAGAAATTTGAAATGAGTATGATGGGAGAACTCGCCTACTTCCTTGGACTGTAAATCAAGCAGGATGACAAAGGAATCTCAATTTGTCAAGAACAGTACACTAGGAACTTACTCAAGAAATATGAAATTTTTGATAGTTCCTTAGTGAAAACACCTATGGTTCCTCCAAACAACTTAGGTCCTGATCTTGCTGGCAAGCCAGTAAATGAGACCTCATATAGAGGAATAATTGGGTCACTGATGTACTTAACTGCAACAAGGTCTGATATACAATTCTCCACAGTCCTATGTGCAAGATATCAGTCCAGTCTAAAAGAATCACATCTAACTGCTGTTAAAAGAATCCTCAGGTACCTAAAAGGTACTCCAAACCTTGGTCTGTATTATCCAAAATGTTGAGGCTTTGATCTCAAAGGATACTCAGACTCATACTATGCTGGTTGTAATATGGATAGAAAAAGCAACTCAGGTGCCTGTCAAATCCTTGGTGGAAAATTAGTTTGTTGGAGTGCTAAGAAACAGCAGTCAGTGGCTATGTCGTCAGCTGAGGCTGAATATGTTGCTGCTGCTGGGTGTTGTGCAAGTATTCTATGGATGAAAAGTCAACTCAGTGACTATGACATCCATTACAAGATGGTACCTATCTTTTGTGACAACACCAGTGCCATTGTAATTTCCAACAATCCAGTACTTCACTCAAGAACCAAGCATATTGATATAAGATATCATTTCATTAAGGATCACATCCTTAAAGGAGATATTGAATTACACTTCATCCCCACCGAGTATCAGCTTGCTGATATCTTCACTAAACCCCTGGATGAACCTACTTTCACCAGACTAAAAGTAGAGTTAGGCATGTTAAACATTGATTGATCAGTCTCCCTGATCAAATATGTTCAAGTGTGGTGTAAATACCTATCTCTGAAACCATCTCCCTAAAACATATATGAATCCCATGACACTGAGGGACACATTAAATAAAGTAACTAAATGCTCTAAGTCTTTAGTTACTTAATGTCCTAGGTTGGTGACTGAACACATTAAATAAGGAACAAATATTCCTTGTCTAACTGTCATCCAACAGTCATGGGCCCCCACTTTTCTCAATCACTCAAATAACCCACCATGCATTTAATGCTCACTCCCACAAACATAATCCCTTCCCAAAATGTCTACTCAAACGGCGTGTGACTGTTATTCAAACGTCATCACTGCAAAAGTGAAACGGCGCAACAGTTGCCTTGAAATACGGGATCATGCAACTTGTGGAAAATGCATTAAATGTAGTACCAAACTTGTTTTAACTTTTTCAAAAATTAAAAGTTTAAAATATTAGGACAAACCTTTTCTAATTCCCTATAAATACCTTCATCAAAACAAGAACACACACATAAATTTCCAAAAGCAAATAAACTCTACTCAAATTCTCTCTCAAAGCAAAAGTGTGGGTGTTCTTTAATTTTTCGGTAAAAAAGCTTATCTCTTAATCAGATATTCATTGCAATACTTCTTTCAAACGTTTGTTTTGGTCAATCGTGTTCCATACAAAGATATCCATCTTCGTATAGTCCCTTTTGACAACATATCATGCATTTCATGGCAGCGATCGGGTTTGAAATAAACTTGTGACCATATGGTGTGTGGTATTCTACGATTAAAACCTTTTTGTTTTCAAAAATTCATCTAAAATGGCAGAACAACAAACAATCATGTATGCTCCTCAATGGAACAACATGACTGTAGACGATGTGGTTTTTCAAACTAATAATGTGGTGGATAACTTTAACTACCCACCAAATGTGCCTGCTTACAAGCCAATAATGAAATTTCTGCTAAATTTTCCTTTGAACACAGCTTTTACCAACTGTTCCTCAATAGTTTACCAGAACTTCCTTAGGGAGTTTTGGAGTACTGATGTTGCCTTTGACCCTTTCCCATCAACTGATGAGCCTGAGAAACGCCCACTTAGAGAATTCCTCATCAAGTTCTCAGTTTTAAACGGGCAAAGACCATTAACCCTTGATTTTAAAACTTTTTGTTCAACAACTGGCATTAACTATAATAATGGTAAATATGTGGCTCATCCTATACCTGAGGTTGTCAAGAAAGAATTAGGCAAAATTGCCATCAATCCGAGTTACCTAAACAAAACCCCAGTCCTGAAAAACTCTTTTCCTGTGGCTTAGAGAATTCTGTTCACTTTTTTGATTTAGGTTCTTAACGGGAACTACTCCTCCACTGAACAAGTAAACTCCATCCAATAGCTTTTAGCCTTCAGTCTCATCACTGGGACTGAGGTTGACATAGGGGAGATCATTCATAGTGATCTCGTAACCAAGCTATTGAATAAGTCTAGGCTGAAATACGTTTCATACCCTAGATTTATCTCATGTGCTTTACAAGTGTTACCGAGTTCTGACTACACTCAGGATAAAAAATTTGGGTTTTTACCCCCCATCCTGAGTAACTCTAATTTTACAAAGGACCCATCCAAAGTCTCTAACATTGAATTGATAGCCCATATGATTGCTGTGAATAGTCAAAGAGACTCAGTGTCTCCACCTCCTTTGGCCTTAAAGCCAAAGAAAGGGAAGTCTCAGACAGCGACTTCAACCTTACCTAAGTTACAGGGCCCTGAGGTTTCAGGAGCACTCTCTAAGAAGTGCAAAAAGCCTATGTCCAAAAAGCCACCCACTGAAACCAAGGTAACACCACCCAAGCCAACAGAGGGTTCTGAGCAATCCCACTCAGTCTCATCGGGCACCGTACCTGGTCCCCAATATCTAGAGAGAAACATACAACTCGCTAGTACGGGATTACCTTCCACACTCGATGAGGGCACTCGTAAATCAAAACCTTTGCCTGAGGGTACTGCTACTTATCCCCAAAGACTTAGGGGGAAACAAACAACCCCTTGACAAGGACATAACTTCCACGAATTTTGATAAAGGAACGGCTAAAACCACGCCGCATCCTGAAGGGTCACTTGGGGATAAAGACTCAGGGGGAAACATACCACCCGCTGATATAGAACCAATACACACTCCTGTTGCTGATCCTTCAGGGACTGGTGCTAAGTACCAGGTGGATGAAACCCAGTCCACTAGATTGAGGTATCGGTCCCTGACCAAAAACGAAGGCACGACTTCTTCTGATGTGGAGCCGGATACTGAACCTTTACATCTGCAAACTTTTGCTGACATTCAAGCCTACCTGCTCTCTGAGGATGAATTGGAAAAAGAAAGTGATGACGAGGAAGTGCTTACTGCTGGGGATGACATGGATGAGGACCCTTAGGATGATGCAGAAGTTAGAACTCCACCACCGAACCAACCTCAACCTTAGCAATCTCATGTTCAAGAATCTACTTCTGACTCATCTAGTCCTGACCTAAAGAGGTTTGATAACATATTTCCTCTCACTGAGAGAAAATTAATCAAGTATCTCAGGAAAGTGTCTAGAGTTCTCTTCAGTAGGATCACTGAGAAACAATGGGAACACCATGAAGAAGCAGCTGTCTTCTATGCTAATCTCAAGGCCTCTATTGATCAATACTATGATGAGAACATTGCTTACCGAGATCAGACTGACAAACTTATGGAAGCCTCTATGAGTTCCATTGACAGAAGCAACACTACTATCAATGATCTCTACAAAGGCCTGTATGTCATCACTCATTTCCTCAAAGACATAAATAATGCCGTCAAGGATGACCCTGCTGCAAACCAGAAAATAAATGAAGCCACTGAGACTTTCATAAGAATCTCTTCCAACATCACTTAGGTACTTTCCTTAGTAAAGGGATATGATTTTTTTGCACTTCTGTCCACTGTGAAAGATCTTCAGGCTCATGCTCTCAAACAAGAGGAAGCGTCAACTTCTTGGACAAAGTATTCTACCAATATGGCTTGGAATCTTGGCTCAAGAATGACTGCAATTAAAATCTCTCAGACTGCTCTTAAAAGTGAAGTCTCCTCTCTCAGGCAGGACACTTTGAAGATCAAATCTATGATGGCAGAGATTTATCAGGCTTTCAAAGGTCAACCCTTTTCAGCTCCTTTAGGCAGTGTCACTCCAACACTTGCTCTCACTCACATTCTAGCAAATGTTGAGGGGGAGAATGCTACCAACACTGCCACTGAAGAACCTCCTTATCATACCGAGGGGGAGACTGGAGACACAACAATGGCAATTCCACTATCATAAATCACACCAATAATCTCTCATCCTGAAAGCTCTCAAGCAACTCCAAGAATTGATAAAGGAAAAGGGATTACAACTGAGTCTAAAGAGGATCTCTCAAAGAGAATGGTGCCTACATCAACCACTGTTCATCCTGATCCTAATGCTCTTATTCCTTATACAATAAATGGAGAGGTATACCATCTCACTACTAAACAACTTCAAGAACAAATGGATACGGAAAAACATATCAAGAAAGCTAAGGAAGTGGCCAGACTTCTTGCCATATCCAAGCCTGAAGTAATCAAAGTAGTGCAAGAAGAGGCTTAAAAGATTGGACTTGACCCAAGGAAAATTGCAAGTGCCAAAACAGGTGAGAAGTTCAAAAAGGCTCAGGATGCTGAACACCAAGTTCTCAAAAGAGAACACACTGAGAAGGTTAGAAAATCTATTAAACTCAGGAAGCACAAGTTTGAAAGCTATATGTGGACCATCATAAACAGATTAAAGCCTGAGACTATCACTGATATCAAGATTCATCCATAGACCAAGCTAGTAGTCATAACAGTTTACAGAGGTACTGATGGTAGAAACTTTGATGTTCATAGAGCTTTTGTCTTTGGTGCATTTGGTATCTCTGAATTGGATGAACTGAGGGAAATCATTCCCAAAAAGAAAAATGCAATTGTACATGATTTGATGAATTCACTAAGCCAAAGGTATGAAAGGATAAGGAAAATCCCCGAGGAACTTAGAATCAAGTCAACACTTCCTGCTCCTACTCCTGAACAAGCCTCCTCTCAATCCTCAAGAAAGAAGAGGAAACACATGGAACTTAAGCCTGAAACAAGAATCCCTAGAGTGGAATGAAATCGAACTCTCCCTAAAAATGTTCTATTTGTCAACAACATGTCATAGAAGAGCCTGAGTATGAGATCTTCTTCATTGATGAATTCAAAGATGGAGCGATATTGACAAAGTTTGGATGGAAGCTCTCGTATCATATCTTGTAGCTTCCTCTATGGTTAAGTCACCTGAGAATGCAAGGTTCAGCTTGAAACTAAAGAAACTCATTGCTGAACATCCTGATCAAGAGAAGCTCAAGTCAAAGAAAGTTAAGTTGGAAGCCCTTGGATATGAGATGAACTGAGTACTTATGATGTATTTTTTGTTATCTTTTATAATAGATAATGGGGCCTTGTAATCGTTTAATGAAGTATCTTTTTATTGAACTCAGTATCCTTAAACGGCTTTCTATAAATCAGTATGAGAAGAAGTTGTATGTACTCACTCACACTGATAAACACTTAGGCTATATTTATATCTAAATAGGGGGAGATTATTGGGCCAATTTGATTGCCCACTGATATCTCACTTAGGATTTGAATACAAAATAACCTAAGTGTAAATATCCTTTAACAATTCAAGGTCACTGAGTGAATAGTCGCTCAGTGAATTACCTTCAAGATGCGCAACCTGAGTCTACAAGAAAGACTCTAGCATTCAGTGAGGCGATACTCAGTGAATGAATCCTAAGCCAAAGAAGAAGGTGATAGGTTCAGTGAGTTGTGGCAATAGACTCACTGAGCCCCATACGATCTCCAACAACTAGAAGACCCTAAAGACAAGAGACTAAAGAATAGGCGGGATAGTTTGAAAGCAGATAAGTCCAAGCTCTTATCTCCAGAAGTCAACCTATCCTGAAGAGGGTATAAGACAAGTTCAGTGTCAGGAACTAAACTTGGAAAGAGCATTTGTCCCATACTTCGAATAGATATTGTAATAGGGACAAGACAGTACAAATGTACTAACCTATTAGATCTGTGATAAGTGCTCAACACCCATGAGGGTGTGACCCTACCTAGGTAGTATAAATAAAACTCTTGTAATGGAGTAGATGTCAAGTTTGTGCATTAAAAGTCGTATCTTTCACAAACACACATCTACTCCTCCAAATCTACTAAGTCCCTAAGCAAGCTCAGTTGGTTAGCATAGTAGTTAACTTTGCTTAACACTTTAGGTTTAAGCAAAGTTATTAGTGAGGAGATCACACACACACATTGTCATTCAATCCCCATTGTAGTTCCGCATACAATGGGGTATAATTCTTAATAAAAAGAGTTAAACGTCAAAAAGTTATTTTGTGTCTTGTACTTATTTGTTATAACTGTTTACACAAAACCTTTTCAAAGAACCAATTGTTTACTTTACTTGCAAGCCATGAGTTAGTTAATGATAACTTTGTAGTTATTGTTCACTAACTAAGTGGGAACAACAGTTTCCGTAGACATAGGAGTTTTCATTGGCTTAGAGTCTTCTAATCTAATTTTTTTAAGCATTTCTTTTATATATTTTGATTGATTAAAAAAATATACCATCTTCTAGTTTTTTTATTTGTAGTCCTAGGAAGAAGTTAAGTTCCCCTATCATACTTATTTCAAACTCATCGTGCATGATCTTGGCAAAATCATCGCACATCCCTTGACAAGTTGATCCGAATATAATGTCGTAGACATATATTTGGACAATGATGAGGTTAGAGTCCCTTTTCTTAGTAAAGAGTGTGTTATCTACCATTCCCATTGTATAATCATGTTTAATAAGAAAGGCTTTTAATCTATCGTACCAAGCTTTAGGAGCTTGTTTGAGTCCGTAAAGCGCTTTCTTAAGTCTATAAACATGATTAGGTTTTTTGAAAACAATGAATCCCAGAGGTTGTGCCACATAAACCTCCTCATTGATAAAATCATTAAAGAATGCACTCTTTACATCCATTGAAATAACTTAAAGTCTAGTGCGCATGCATAGGCTAATAATATTCTTATGGATTCTAATCTAGCTACGGGTGCATAGGTTTTGTCATAATCAATTCCTTCTTGTTGATTATAACCTTAGACAACTAGCCTAGCTTTGTTTCTAGATACGACACCATTTCCGTCAAGCTTATTTCTATATACCCATTTGATTTTGATTATGGTCATATCCTTAGGATTAGGGACTAATTCCCAAACATCATTTGATATGAATTGGTTTAATTATTCTTGTATAGCAATTACCTAACTTTCATCTTTTAAAGCTTCATTTATATTTTTAGGTTCTATTTTTAAAAGAAAACAAACGAAATTGCTTTTGTCTTGAGCTTGTGATCTAAGGGTTCTTTGATTTAGACTACCAATAACATTTTCTAATGGATGACTCTTAAATTCTTTAATGTTTATGATTTCATTATTTTCTAAAGGTTTATCTTCGAGATCATTTCCTAAGGGTCTTGTTTTACTAACCTCAATAGCTTCTTCTTCGACTAAATCATCATCCTCCAACAGTGATGTTTTAGGTGGGAGAGGAGTTTCATCGAATGTCACATTTAAGGATTCTTCCACTTTTATTGTTTGTTTGTTAAGAATTATATAGGCTTTACTATTTTGCGAGTATCATAGGAAAACACCTTCGTACGACTTTGGGTCGAACTTGGTGAGGTAATCTTTTATATTAAGAATGAAGTATTTACTTCCAAATACTTTGAAATAGTTAAGGGTTGGTTTTCTACCTCTTAATAACTCGTATGGAGTTTTTCCTAAAATATGTCTAATGGAAATTCTATTTATTATGTAGGTTGATGTATCGACCGCCTTACACCAAAATTTTTGTGGAATGGATTGTTCATTTAACATGGTTCTACTCATTTCTTGTAGAGTGCAATTCTTTCTTTCTACTACCCCATTTGATTGTGGAGTACGAGGAGCAGAGAAATTGTGAGAAATTCCGTTTGACTCATAATAGTTTCCGAATTGTACTTCATTATTAAATTCCTGACCATGATCCATTCTAATTGACACTATAGAACAACCTAATTTATTTTGAATCATTTATATTTCGAATTCTTCAAAATCTTAGGTTTTATTTCCTAAAAATCTAGTCCATGTAAATCGAGAATAGTCATCTACAATTACTAAGGTATAACGATTTCCTCCATAACTCCGTATGGAAAAAGGGCCAAATAAGTCCATGTGTAATAATTCTAAGCATCTAGTTGTTGATACTATATTTTTGGCTTTGTGACTAGCATGAGCTTGCTTTCCAATTTTGCAAGCGTCAGAAAAATGTCGGTCAAATTTAAGCTTAGGTAGATTTCTAACCAATTCCTTAGAAGCTAACGATTGAATTAATTGCATATTTGCGTGACCTAATCTTCTATGCCATAAAGTAAAGTTTTCGTCTAAGGTTGTGATTGCTCAAATTTACACTAAATATATATAATATATAATAAAATATAAAATATATATAAGTCTAAAAATCAACAAGAGCAATAAAACCGAGATTTTCCTCTTTGATTTATTTCGCTATCGTGTTCTGGATAAATACTAACTTTGCACTATATGATCACATACAGATGACCAATAACACACTAAGCAAATTAAATTTTAAATTATCTACGTGCTACAAACATTTTCAATAATTTAGAAGGAGTTCCGTAGAGATAATCGACCTTTGTCCTAAGATGTAACCGGATACAGCGCAAAAATGCATTTCCGAAAATGACGTTCCTCCGTTATATACGCTATGTATTAGGAAAGCGCGACTTATCGGTATACCCGACCAGTGTATTTTTGCAGCATCCAATATCTTTAATCCACTCGCCGGGCTCCAAGTTTATTCCTAAGCATATCTCATTGGACGCTTGAGCTACAAGACAAAAGTTTCGTCTTTAGTCTTTTCTTCCTCGTCTTCGCCACTATCACTCCATGCTCCTCTACAGCTCATTTGGTTATTGCTCTTGGCGACTTTCTGGTACATTCTCCGATGAGATGATTTACGGAATCTCCACATCTAAAACATTTTCTTATCACTTTTACCATATTTTGGTCCGATTTCTACTTCTTTAGCAATAACTTTCTTGTCGTCCTCTTGCTTCTATAGAATCATCCTCGTCTTTTCAAGAATTTTTCATGAATTATTTACGGATTAAATAACATGGCATATTCTTTATCTTCACTATCGGAAGTCGAGTTATCTTCATCACTAGATTCCTTTTTTGCCTTCAACGCAAGAGATCTACTTTGTTCTCTTTTGTCTTTGATCATTTTCAATAATCTGCTTATCTTAACTTATCACTTCTCATAAACTTTCGCAATATTTCCAATAAGTTAATCAATGATAAAGAAGTCAAAATCTTTTGACATCTTCAATATCCGTAACCTTCGCGCCCATATTAGAGGATGAAGTGCCTAATCGAAACGAATTTCCTAACATAGATATCTTGTGCTAATAAAACATTCATTAAGTGAATTTTAAACTAGTCATAATAGTGCATAAATCTATCAAAACATTATATTCATCGATTCCATCTTTCGGAATCGTGGTTGTATCATATTCTATTGAACACAGAAGAATTCTATTTTGTTATCTACTTCGACTTGACCATATCTAACCTTGCGGTGGGTGATTAAAAAAGTAATCCCCGATTTTCTATTACGGTTTTACACATAAAAAATTCTTTCGTATGAGCGTTTACACAGCGTGGCAAAGCAAAATAATTTAATTACGAATATACTTTAAAGAAATATGAATATCCATTTTTGGCTTCATTTATTTTTGGCACTTTCTTTTAAGATCAAACATCATTTTGTTTATGTCAAATGGTACAATTTCAACCTTTTTAGATTTTGGAGGATATTTTGAATAGCGAAGAAAATTCACCATAGGTAATAACATTGCCCAAAGTACTTAGATCTTTATCACTTCACATAAAGTTTCGAATCTACATTTTTTCAACGAAATAATTCACACTTTCATAGTAGGTTGGTCTTTGCATAGATTGCCCTTCTAAATATTTTATTCCGCATTACCATAGATCGAACTCAAGTTTAAAATACAATTTATTTTAAAAACGTCTGTTGTCTTTGACGTGTCTTCTGATACCAATTATTGGACAAAACTGAAAATGGGGTGACAGTTTCAAATAGTTTACGTCTTTTCTAAATTTAATGTAAGTATTTATTCGAAAAAAAAACTTAGAATTGACTTTATGTGAATTCAATATTTGCACAATATGAACAATACAACTAAATAAATAATTGATAACAAGCTAAGAAATAAATATGCAAGATAAGAGATGAGAGTTAGAAAGATCAAACCACAACACAAGGATTTATAGTGGTTCGGCAACGAAGCACCTTTTCGCCCTACTCCACTCCCCGATCACCAAAATCGAAAGTTTTTTCACTATGTCAACAAGCTCCCTTTTAGGCGGAAAAAACCGTACACAACTAAGCTTACACTGATTTCTAACACTAAGCCAAATGTTGAGTTCTAATCCTAGCTAGAACCAATCTATCACAACTCTTGTATACTAATCACACTACTTCACAACACTTCTCAACTTCGCTTCACTTCACAACTTCTCTTTACTTCACAACTTCACTTCACTTTACAACCTCACAACACTTCACCTAGACAACAACAAGATCACCCCGATCTATCTAAACTCTTGACGAACACCACGATCTAACTAATCTTCCTATGATCACAACAACCTAACTACTATACACACCTTCACAATATACACAAATGATTTATAAGATATAATACAATTGCAATAAGATTGCAAGGACACACACTAAGTTATAATACTTCTTCTGTAACCTTTGCCCTTTTTGTGTTCTGAATATTTCATTTATAGTCCTTTGACTATTTAACGTTTGTCAGTTTATTCAGATTTTGTACCGTGTTGACGATGGTGATTTTATGAGAATTATGGTGATTTATGGTTTATTGTGATTAATAATCCCTTTTTGGAAGGTGTTAATATGTTATTTGTATTCCGGGTGGTTTCGCCGTGAATTTTGAGAAATGCTGAAAAACGAGTACTGACACGTCTGTTAATGTCCAAATGAGTTTTTAAGGGTTTAAAGTAAAAATATGTCAAGTAAATACTCTAAGTTATTGGAAAAGTATTTTTGAAGGGAATAAAAATGCTAAGTAACTTTGGGGAGTATTTTACAGTTGAGTTTTACGAGCTTTTAAGTGATCCCGACACGAAAAAAAAGACCCGAACCCTCCTTGGATTCCAATATGGGGCGTGTAGGAGAAACGGGGGAAAGATGCCTATTTTCTAGCTAATATGTTTCTTGGTACCATTATATTCTCATTACCTTAATACTTTTCTCATAATCCTTTTCATTTCAAACAAATAAAACACACACTTGTATGTGTGTATAGTGAGTCCGAAATAAGCCAACAACAAACCATAAATTTCAACGTTAATTCAAGAATGTGATCTTCTAGGTTGATACGAGTATTTGTGTTATTCATTTTAAACAATGTTTGGGTTAGTCCGGTTAGTGATCAAAATCACTTAGTGAAGAATTTCTTGTAAGTTCGAAATTTAATTTTGTTTGTCCTTTTGGGTTTATATTGATGCATAGATGTTAGTTGTACAAGTTGATCATCGTAAAAATTGATTTTTGGAAAGGAAAGGGATAAAAAGGGCGTGTTTGGATGCGTCGAACAAAAAAAAACAAGAGAGTTTCGTAGTTTTGATGTTGTGGTCGTAATGGTTGAATAACTATGTTGCTAAATAGCTTATTTTGAATAATAGCTTGTATAGCTTATTTTGTGGGCTTTTCGTGGCTTATTTTGAGCTTATATGCTCACGTTACCTTTTAGAATCACAAAGGAAGTGATTTTTATCATTTTTGTTATATGGCGTATGTTCATGGACTAATATTATAACTTATGAAGGGGTAGCAAAGTGCAACATAAAAAAGAAGTGACTGTATCAATATTTACCTACTGAATGGGAGAACTACCCATTTGACGTCGGCCTATTCAAAATGAAATTGAACCAATCAGCATCCATATTCTCCATACGAAACAACTATGTCACTGACTGATTAGGATATGCATGCATAATCTTTCTATTAAGTGGCTATTAAACACCCCCTACATCTTCTTGTTTCAATCTGCATTTATGTATATATTGTTTAAAAATTAATACTTTCATTCATAATTCTCATCCATAATAGAGTACTACTCATTCCCTTGTGATGTACCATGTTGTGCGTTAAACATTCAATCATGTGCTTTCTTAAAGTTAAAAATAAAGATGTCTTGATTTTGTGTTATATTACATACTGTTTTAAGAATTTGTTAATGGTTTTCAGATGATTTTTGCTATATTTTATTCTCTATTTTGTTCGAGTTTGGTCTGCTGCAAGGGACAGTTTGCATTTTATTAAGGTTATGCAGTTGGTGTGCTGCAAGTGGTAGTTTATACATGTCTGCAATTTTATGCAGTGTGCAAGATATATTTTTTGTTGGTCTTTTGTTAGTTATCTCAATGTGGTGGTCTATGGTTTTATGAGTCACTTTTGTCTTGTGGACTGTGATGTCTTTCTATTTTGTCTAATTGCTTTCTTATGTTTATTTGTATTTTGGCCTAGTGTTTCATGTTTCTTTTGCACAGTGGTGGTGTTTGGCTTTGTATTATTTTTGTTTCTTGGGCCTCGCTCTTAGTTAATTGTCTTATTTAGCTAAGGGAGGATGCCATGTATTGTAATATTTTCCTTTTGTTTATATATCATTGTTGCCTTTTTAAAAGGAATACTAGCATCGTCTAAATTGAAACTAAGTTATAAATATCTTCTAAGTGTTCGTCATTTACTTGTTTTGTAGTTGATAAATCTGTTTGTATTGTTACTAGTTGTTATTTTAGGCTGTGCTAGAATAGCCCAAAAGGTTCTCTTTGCGTGGAAAAAAATACTAATGTTTTGTTGTCTTATCATCTGCATATTATAACTTAGGAATGCGGTCAAGGAGGGATAATCGAGTTAGCACCAGAGGTCGTGACAGTAGCCAACAAGCTGAAGATGTGACTGAAGTGGCTCTAACCAACCTAACAACGCTCAAGGTATGTTTTTTTTCTTTTGGCTTGTTTAATTGGTTCACTATAGTTCCTTAGCTTTACTGTATGCTTCAACCACAGAGAACAAAACACAAGTCACAATATTTTACATCTTACATATCATATAGATGAGTTTACGAGCATGTCAACTTGTGTGCGTACCCATGTCTCAAATCCAATGTTATTTCTGAGCTAATGTTTGGTTCTACATGGCCGTGAGACATGCCTTAATATACACATGCTATAAAATTTATTGATGCTCATTACAACCGACAATGTTTTTCCCATTTGCCTGAAACTAGGCTATATGGGCAGTTTTTCTAAAGGCTTTTAGGTTGCTTGGGCGACGTAAAAAACCATAATGGGTACAATGGGCTGATTTAGAAACATGGCTAATTAAACACAGAAGACAAAGAGAGGGCGATGGAAATAGGTTCCACCATCTGTTATTATCTAATTTAGTTCTTATTTGTTGATTTTCAAGTTTTGCTTATTTTTTGGTCATATATATTGTTTCTGCTATCTGCTAGGTTTGTATTTTGTAGTCCCATACGTATTTTAGATTATCTATTAAGTTTCCCTTTTGAATAAAAAGTTTATATATTTGCTTGTTTGTAAACTGGTCTTAGTAAAATATATTTGTTTAATAAGAAAAAAAGATATTTTATTTACTTTTGAAGTTTGGTCTATTTTTTCTACGCCTATTTTTACCCGAGACCATTTTGACCCGTGTCCATTTGACCCACGCCTGTTTGACCAGCATTTTAAATTTGTCATTTGACATGTGCCCATTTGGTCCGTGCTCGTTTGACCCGTTACCTGGACCCGCCGGCCCCGCCTGTTTTGCCAGCTCTAAATTGTTCACCTAGTTAAAATACATATATAGAGCTGTAATAACACATATCTTGTTAATAGTTTTTATAATAATTTGTAACTGGTCATGAAGTGATTATACACTATGCCCCGTGTGTCGATAACAATAAGTGATTATGTTCTTTGTTCGTATATCAGTTCAGTTCATGCTCAGTTCATGCTCGGTTCGTATATCAGTTCAGCTCATGGTAAGTGGTGGGTGACAGCTCCTGTGTGCATACTCTTATTTTTTATTGTTAATATAAGTAATCTTGGGATGTGAACCAACTAGAAAGGAGTTGTTTCATGCTTGCTCTTCTAAAGACGGAATTACACAAAATGTAGAAGCTGCAAATGCCATTGTATGTACTACATCAATATGTTCATTTATCTTTAATTATTGTCATTTCTTGCAAGTTAGTTTTAGGGTATCACATTTAACATATTAAGTACTTCTTATCAGGAACAAATGGAAGAATTAACTTCTCAACTTTCAAAGCATGAATTGGATGAGCCTGGACCTCAAGATACATATTTTAAAGTAATGGGAAACAATAAGAATGAAATTGCATAGATGTATGGGCTAGGTGTTCGTGCTTCTAATGTCTGGGGTGTGGTTCCAAGTCGTTCTGCTCATCGTAGAGATAAGCTACAGTGGAAGTCTATTGCTGAACGACTTAGTATTGAATTGGCCGAGTATAAATCAAAGGAAGCACAAAGTAAGGGTCGAGTGATAATGATTCCTATGGTGCAAATGTTCCACATACATCACCACAGGGCCACATTGTTGCCAATGAACCTCGTCATTTTACGAGTATGCGTTTATTTGAATAAAATTGTGTGCTCATACTAGGTAAACTATGTCATGTACTTATGCAAATTATAATTGTAGGTTGGACTTCAAGTTTACCTTAAGAGCATTTCAAAATGTGAGATCATAGCAAAGGGATAGAGATAAGGAGTTTGGATCCGGATGATTGGACCAAATTAGTGTGAGGTAGATGTTCAAGTTGCTATAAAAAAGATGAGTATTTGGTGAGGAAGTACGGATTGTTTGTCACAGTTCAAGATGCTATTGGTGCACCGGTTGCTTGGCCTTGCTCTCTTATTTCGGTATGCTACCATGTTATACTTGTCATTCTATAAACTATTACTTAGACTGAATTTTATTACGCGTTAAACATATGAGTTGTTTACTTGTTTATTTGTAGGTGGTGCGTGAGGATGATTGAAGATGGATGATGAGCTAAACAATGAGTTTCTAGTTTTCCTTTTGTTACATCTGGTGGTACTGTTTGTGTTTTTTATTTTCTGTTATTGTCGCATGATGGCTCAAGACTATCTCTACTTGTCCTTGCTTTTATTTCCTGGCGTTTATGTTGAATTCTGTAAGACTTCTATCTTGGATGTTATTTCAACTTGGTTGAAAATTTCTCTTATGGAAATGAAATCTTTTCTTTTTTATTGAATTCTATTCCTTGTGTTCATTTGCTTCAAATTTAGTTTTGTATTTAGTATTGTTAAATATGTTGCATAGATACGAAGTGTTTTATGATGTCACTTATTAGGACACTAATCCTAAGAACTAAACATGGGACAAAACGTCTTTTATAACACCAAATTTGGTCCTAACAAAGCATCTATATATTACGACCCTTTTTTGGTACTAAAATAAGACTTTATCAATTATGTTTTCGTCCTATGAAAATGCGTGTTAGGACTCGTGAAAGTGTCCTAAAACATAATAGATAGGTAAGCATATATTAGAACACAGGATAGCATCCTATTATGTGGTCTATTAGGATGCCTTTTTGGTCGTATAAACACTTTTAAAGGACCAAATAATTAGTTTTAAAATGTTCGAGTTTATTAGGACGCCGATAAACGTCCTAAATATCTATTACAACCCCTTCCTATGGGACACTCTTATTTTGGTCCTATTAGGTTAAAGGTCCTATAAACTATGTTTATAGGACACTGACAGGCATCCTATAAGACCCTTTTTCTTGTAGTGTACGTAGCTTACTAGCTTATTTTCAAGCTTAATATATGTATTGGAAAGCTTATGGACTCACGGTCCAATGAGCCCATTTAAGCCGTGGCTTAATGGGAGGGCTTATTGTGGTTCGAATTATTTTCTACTTATTACTATGAGCTTATGTATATATATGGACCTTGGTTTTGGACTTGGATCGTACTTTGGACGTATAAATGCCTTATTGGACCCTTGTTGGGCCTTAAAGCCCAATAAGCGATATATAGTCGTTTTAAGAGTTTTTGACGGACTTTTAAAAGTGAAATGTATTTACGAAGTGATATTGAACGATATTTTGGGAAAAAAACATTTTAGTAAACGTTAAAGATTGAGATTTTAGAATTTTGTCGAAAAGTGTCGAATTAGTGAAAAGTGTTGAAATTAAGGTTTGAAACCTTGGAAAACGTTATATAAACGTACGGGTCATGTCGAAATTTCGTAAAAAGTTTATACTTAGAAAATTTTACTTAAGAACATGATTTTTGGTTTTAAATAATAAAATATTATTTTATTATTTTATTATTTTAATAAATTCACTAAAAGACGAAAAATATAATTTTTCTCAAAACTTCTCCAATGTGTTTATTATGAGTAAACGTTTCCTTTTCAACCACGTTATGATTATTTTATGGCAACTAAGGGTACCGAATTGACTTATCGAGATATATTTATAATTAATAATTATAAATATTTACGTATATTACTTATCTATTTTCTTTAAATAGTATAAGTATGGATTATTGAGCGATGGGATTGATATGATTGTTGGGATATGTCGTCAACCATCACACCACTAAATTGTTATGGGTAATTGTACAACGCGTCTAAACTCTATGCATCAAACGTGAAGACTGTTTTGGAAATGAATGATTAAAAAGGACATTAACTGGACTAGGTCAAGTGCGGACGTCGTTGCATTTGCTTGTGTGACTGAGATTTGGTTGCTAAAGACTTGCTTGAGGTGAGTTCTCGTAGCCCCATTTTTACTGTTTTTCCGTTGGGGGAAAATGATACTCAAATGTGTTTTGAAATGTTTTGAATTGAACTGTGCGAAATGTGGTTTTGTTTTTGGGACAAGATATGTGCTTATGACTGCTATGTGAATATTATGTGATATATGATTGTTTGGATCGGAGGGGTATGCCTATCCCAGTATTTGTATGATTGTTTGGATCGGATGGGTACGCCTACCCAGTATTTGTGTGATTATTAAAGCGGATGGGTACGCCTACCCTAGTTTGTGTGTGGTCCTGCCCTAATTTAGTGCTCCAGCTGGTAGGCCCTTTAGGTACGTAAGTGACATATGGTATTTGACTAGCGGGATTGCTAGGATGTGTTACATGATTAGCGGGGAATCTAAGTCATGGGTTGTTTGCATATATATTCACTGTCATTTAGCAATTTTGTCCTCTATTTTGAAATACTGGCATAGCTTTTGGGTTTAAGGTCATATATTGAGCTCTCTAGAATTAGTGTTGATCGTTTTGTGTATATTTTTTCAGGTGAAGTTGAAAGAAGGAATAAGTTGGTGATTTATGATAGAGATTATGAATGATCCGAGTGGTTTTTCTTGTTGAAGGTTTGCTTGTTTATTTTATTTGGTTTTAGTATTTGGAAGATTATGGTTTAAGTTTGGATTTGGACCCCTGTGTGGGCTATTGGATATTGTAAGTGGTTTTGGATTTGATTATGATTTGGGACATCACTCGAGGTTGTTCGAGGTTGATGGTCTTCGTAACACTTGAAGTTTATGCATTGTAGTTTTCTCTATATTGTATCTTGTGTTATGATTGATCATTACGTTGCATACCCGAGTTTCCGCCATTGTCGGGGTGTGACAAATTGGTAATAAGAGCCGGGGTTATAAAGAACTAGGTGGATTGACCTAGACTATAATCTAAGATCCGTCATTTAGTTGCGTATAGGATCTATGTGCGCGGTGTTCTGCTTTTACTTGCTTTCACTTGTTTGCGGTTTGGTTCTTTAGTTATGTCAGTCATTGAAATATGTGAGCTCAATATTGAGTACGACGGGGAAAGGATGAGAAAATAAGTGCGGTAGCCAATGTAGTTATAAGTGTATCACAGCTCACTCGTATTTAGTAATGTCGTTCACACAAATCGATGTTGACACCATAAGGTGGTATTATGTGTATATTTATTATAATAGTAGATAATTATTATATTTGTTCAGTCTTCCTACCTACTACGTTGCCTAAGTTTCCCGTGTGGATAAATTTTACGCAAGGGTGATGACCCGAAGTGCTGGCCGACCTATTGCTGAATCACGAGGAGGGTGGACGAGTTGGTAGGGGTGGTGAAAGGGGTAGAAGACCTAGGGGAGGTAATGATGAGCATGTTGATGAAGTGAATGGTCAAGGGAATGACTAAGGTATGGGAGCTGATGGGGCGTATATGGAGTCAATGGGAATGCAGAGGGAGTCAATAGGGGTGTAGGAGGGCGCACCGACTACTCGATGATCTTGCCAACATTGCAGAACTCTTACCACATTTTAGCTTAGTTGGTAACAAGAAATGTTGGATATTCAACTGGAAAATGTGGGTTAATGAGAACGTTCAGGAGAACGTTAGGAATGTGATAGTAAATGGCAACCGGGTAGGTTGTTCTTATAAAGAGATCTTAGCTTGTAACCCTAAGGAATATGATGGTAAAGGAGGTGTTGTAGTTCTTACTCGATGGATTAAGAAAATGGAGCATGCACAAGGTATGAGTGGTTGTAGTGTTGACCAAAAAGTAAAATGCATTGCTGGTTCATTTGTGGGTAAGGCTTTAACATGGTGGAACTCTCAGATCCGAACGCTAAGCCAGGAAGTTGCTGTTAGTATGTCATGGAATGACTTTAAGTTTATGATGATAGAAGAGTTTTGTCCTAGTCATGAAATGCAAAAGTTGGAAACTGAGTTATGGAATCACGCCATGGTCAGGGCTGGCCATGCTGCTTATACTAATAGGTTCCATGAGCTGGCTAGGTTAGTTCCTCATTTAGTAACTCCAGAAAGTAGAAAGATTAAGAGATACGTGTATGGCCTTGCTCCACAGATCCATAGGATGGTGGCAGCAACAGAGCCAACAATGATTCATAGTGTTGTACTAGAAGCTGGTATGTTAACCGGTGAAACCATTAGGAATGGATCAATCAAGAACCCTGAGAGGAGGGGAAATAGTGAATAGCCAAGTAGAGATAGGAATGTAAAGGATGAAAATAAAAGGACTAGGAATTAGGTTTTAGATATGAGATTGAAATAGCTAGCGGACGACTAGTAGAGATTGATAAGCTTATTAAAGGTTGCAAACTAGAAATCGAGGGTCATGTCTTTGACATCGATTTGATACCTTTCGGGCATGGGAATTTTGATGTAATTATAGGTATGGAATGGTTGTCTAATCACAAGGTTGAAATAATTTGTCATGAGAAAGTAGTGAGGATACCACTACTAGATGGCAAGGTGCTTAGAGTCTTAGGAGAAAGACCGGAAGAGAAAGCGAGACTTTTGATGAGTGTTAAGGCTAGCGATAAGAAACAAGGAGAGATTGTTGTGGTTAGATATTTTCCCGAGGTATTTCTGAATGATTTATCAGGATTACCACCTCTCCGGGAAATTGAGTTCCGGATCGAGTTAATCCCTGGAGCTGTACCGATAGCAAAGTCTCCCTATCGTTTGACACCTTCTAAATTGGAGGAGTTGTCGGGACAACTTAAGGAACTTTAGGACAAAGGTTTCATTCGACCAAGTTCATCGCCTTGGGGAGCGACGGTATTGTTCGTTAAGAAAAAGGATGGTTCTTTTAGGATGTGTATTGACTATAGAGAATTGAACAAGTTAACAGTTAAGAATCGTTATCCGTTTCTTAGGATTGATGATCTATTTGACCAACTGCAAGGGTCGCAGTTTTTATCAAAGATAGATCTTAGGTCTGGATACCATCAGCTGAGAGTGCATGAGGATGACATTCCAAAGACTGCGTTTAGAACTCGTTATGGACACTTCAAGTTCACAGTAATGCCCTTTGGTCTGACTAACGCACCAGCATTATTCATGGATTTAATGAACAAAGTTTGTAGGCCTTATCTTGATAAGTTTTTGATAGTGTTTATAGACGATATCTTAATCTACTCTAAGACTCCGGAGGAGCATGTAGAACACTTAAGGTTAGTCTTGGAACTGCTCAAGAAGGGGAAACTATATGCTCAGTTTTATAAGTATGAATTCTGACTAAGAGAAGTACAGTTTCTTGGGCATGTGATAAATGGTAACGGGATTCATGTAGACCCTAGTAAAATTGAAGCTGTTAAGAATTGGAAAGACCCTAGAACACCGTCTGAGGTTCGTTCGTTCTTAGGATTGGCTGGATATTACCGTAGGTTCATTGAGAACTTTTCTAAGATAGCTAAGTCTCTTACTATCTTGACTCAGAAGTGTAAGACTTTCAACTGAGGTGAGGAATAGGAATTGTCATTTCATACCTTGAAGGATAAGTTGTGTAATGCGCCTGTTCTAGCTCTCTTCGATGTACCGAAAGACTTTGTGGCATATTGTGATGCGTCCGAAATAGGACTAGGCTGTGTGTTAATGCAAAAAGGTAAGGTGATAGCCTACGCGTCTAGGCAGTTGAAAATTCAAGAAAAGAATTACACGGCCTATGATTTGGTGTTGGGTGCAGTTGTATTTGCCCTTAAGATTTAGAGACATTATCTATATGGGACAAAGAGTGTCATATATACGAATCGTAAGAGTCTTTAGCATATCTTTAGTCAGAAAGAGTTGAATATGCGACAGCGTCGCTGGATAGAGCTGTTTAGTGATTATGACTATGAAATTCGCTACCATTCTAGTAAGGCGAATGTGGTGGCTGATGCCCTAAGTAGGAAGGAAATAGTAAATCCTAAGAGAGTTAGAGTTATAAATATGGCCCTTTAGTCAAGTATCAAGGATAGGATACTGGCAGCTCAGAGGGAGGCTGTGGATGAGTCAGCAGGATTGTAGAAAGGTTTGGATAAGATGATTAAATAGAGAAGTGATGGGACATTGTACTACCTGGATTGAATAAAGGTTCCTTTGAAGGGTGATATGAGAACCCTGATAATGGATGAAGCCCATAAGCCAAAGTACTATGTACACCCAAGAGCTTATAAGATGTATTACCATTTAAGAGATAGGTATTGGTGGCCTGGAATGAAAAAAGACATAGCCGAGTATGTTGGTAAGTGTTTGACTTGTTTTAAGGTTAAGGCTGAGAATCAAAGGACATCTGGCTTGCTCTAACAACCTGATATTTCCGTATGGAAATGGGAGGGAATAGCTATGGATTTTGTGACTAAGTTGCCTAGGACTAGTAGTGGGCATGACACAATCTGGGTCATTGTGGACTGGTTGACTAAGTCTGCTCATTTTCTACCTATGCATGAGGATTATAAGATGGATAGATTGGCTAGATTTTATTTGAATGAGATAGTTGCTAGACATGGTGTATCGATCTCGATCATATCGGATTGTGATAGTCGTTTCACATTAAGGTTTTGGCAGTCAATGCAAGAGGCATTAGGAACTCGTTTAGACATGAGTACGGCTTATCACCCTCAGACTGATGGTCAGAGTGGGCGTACTATTCAGACTTTGAAAGACATGCTTAGAGCGTGCGTCCTAGACTTCGGGGGAAATTGAGATGTTCATCTTCCGTTGGTTGAGTTTTCATATAACAATAGTTATTATTCTAGTGTGAGATGTGCTCCGTTTAAGGTATTGTAAGGTAGAAAGTGTCATTCTTTAATTATGTGGGCTGAAGTTGGAGAAGGTTAGTTGATAGGACCTGAGTTAGTGCAAGAGACTACTTAGAAGATTTCGCTGATTAAGGATAGACTTAAGACTGCGCGTGATCGTCCAAAAATTTATGCTGATAAGAGGAGGAAGCCTCTAGAGTTTTGTGTAGGTGATTATGTTCTGCTCAAAGTGTTGCCTTGGAAAGGTGTGGTACACTTTGGGAAGAAAGGGAATCTAGCACATAGATTTGTTAGACCTTTTGAGATTATTGAGAAAGTAGGCCCCGTAGCCTACAGGTTAGATTTGCCTGAGGAATTGAATGGTGTTCATGACACGTTCCACGTGTCAAACCTTATGAAGTGTTTGGCTGATCCAACATTGCAAGTGCCTTTGGATGAGATTCGAGTTGATGATAAGTTAAATTTTATGGAAGAGCCTGTGGAAATTTTAGAAAGAGAGTTTAAGAAGCTGAAGCGTAGTAGGATTGCCATCGTCAAGGTTTGGTGGAATTCGAAACGTGGTCCTGAATTCACGTGGGAACGTGAAGATCAGATGAAATTGAAGTACCCGCATTTGTTTAGTAATGTTAGTAGCTGAATTTCGGGGATGAAATTATTTTAGGGGGTAGAATGTAACCTTTGCCCTTTTTGTGTTCTGAATATTTCATTTATAGTCCTTTGACTATTTGACGTTTGTCAGTTTATTTAGATTTTGTACCGTGTTGACGGTGGTGATTTTATGAGAATTGTGGTGATTTATGGTTTATTGTGATTAATAATCCATTTTTGGAAGGTATTAATATGTTATTTATATTCCGGGTGGTTTGACCCGTGAATTTTGAGAAATGCCGAAAAACGAGTCCTGACACATCCGTTAATGTCCAAATGAGTTTTTAAGGGTGTAAAGTGAAAATATGTCAAGTAAATACTCTAAGTTATTAGAAAAGTATTTTTGAGGTGAATAAAAATGCTAAGTAACTTTGGAGAGTATTTTACGGTTGAGTTTTACGAGCTTTTAAGTGATCCCGACACGAAAAGAAAGACCCGAACCCTCCTTGGATGCCAATATGGGGCGTGTAGGAGAAAAGGGGGGCAAGATGCCTATTTTCTAGCTAATATGTTTCTTGGTACCATTATATTCCCATTACCTTAACACTTTTCTCAAAATCCTTTTCATTTCAAAAAAATAAAACACACACATTTTTGTGTGTGTATAGTGGGTCCGAAATAAGCCAACAACTAACACCATAAATTTCCCAACGTTAATCAAGAACGTGATATTTCGGGTTGATACGAGTATTTGGGTATTCATTTAAACAACGTTTGGGTTGTCCGGTTCGTGTCGAAATCTACATTTTTGAAGAATTTCTTGTACGTTTATAAATTTAAATTTCGTTTGTTCTTTTGGGTTTATATTGATGCATAGATGTTAGTTGTACACGTTGATCATCGTAAAAATCGATTTTTGAAAACAAAATGGATAAAAAGGGTGCATTTGGATGCGTCGAACAAAGAAAGAAACAAAAAGGTTTTGTAGTTTTGATGTTGTGGCCGTGATGGTTGAATAACATATGTTGCTAAATAGCTTATTTTGAATAATAGCTTGTATAGATTATTTTGTGGGCTTTTCGTGGCTTATTTTGAGCTTATATGCTCACGTCACCTTTTAGAATCACAAAGGAAGTAATTTTTATTATTTTTGTGATATGGCGTATGTTCGTGGACTAATATTATAGCTTATGGTAGTAACCAAATGCGATACTAGCTTACTAGCTTATTTTTAAGCTTAATATATGTATTGTAAAGCTTATGGACTCACGGTCCAATGAGCCCATTTAAGTCGTGGCTTAATGGGAGGGCTTATTGTGGTCCGAATTATTTTCTACTTATTAGTATGAGCTTATGTATATATATGGACCTTGGTTTTGGACTTGGATCATACTTTGGACGTATAAATACCTTATTGGACCCTTGTTGGGCCTTAAAGCCCAAGTCGTTTTAAGAGTTTTTGGCGGACTTTTGAAAGTGAAATGTATTTACGAAGTGATATTGTTGAATATATTTTGGGGAAAAACGTTTTAGTAAACATTAAAGATCAAGATTTTGGAATTTTGTTAGAAAAGTGTCGAAAGTTTAAAAAGTGTTTGAAATAAAGGTTAAAAACCTTGGAAAACGTTGTATGAACGTATCGAGTCCTGTCAAAATTCGAAAAAGTTTATAACTTTAGAAAGTTTTTCACTAAAAACATATTTTTTGGATTTAATATAAATATTATTTAACTATTTATTTTATTTAATAAATTCACCGTAAAAGACGAAAAATAAAATTTTTCTTTCTCGAACTTCTTGAAAAAAATAAATAATGAGGGGGGGGTTTTTATTATAGTAAACGTCCATTTTCAATCCTAACTATGATTTAGTTTCACGATGATAAGGTCACACGGAATGGACTTAGCGAGATATATTATAATTATTAATTATAAATATTTTACTTATATTATTTGTATCTATTTTTCTTTTAAATAGTATAAGTTGTATTATTGAGTAATGGGATTGATATGATTGTTAAGATATGTCGTCAACCATCACACCACTAAATTGTTACGGGTAATTGTACAACGCGTCTAAACTCTATGCATCAAACGTGAAGACTGTTTTGGAAATGAATGATTAAAATGGGACATTAACTGGACTAGGTCGTGTGCGGACGTCGTTGCATTTGCTTGTGTGATTCAGATTTGGCTGCTAAAGACTTGCTTGAGGTGAGTTCTCATAACCCTATTTTTCTACTTTTTTCCGTTGTGGGAAAATAATACTCAAATATGTTTTGAACTATTTTGAATTCAACTGTGCGAAATATGGTTTTGTTTTTTGGACAAGATATGTGCTTATGACTGCTATGTGAATATTTATGTGTTACATGATTGTTTAGATCGAGGGTAAATGCATTCCCAGTTATTTGTATGATTGATTAGATCGGATGGGTACGCCTACCCAGTATTTGTGTAGTTATTGGAGCGGATGGGTACGCCTACCCTGGTATGTATGAGGTCCTGCCCTAATCTTGTGCTCCAGCTGGTAGGCCCTTTAGGTGCGTAAGTAACATATGGTGATTGACTAGCAGGATTGCTAGGTTGTGTTACATGACTAGCGGGGATGCTATGTCATTGATTGTTTGCATATATATTCACTGTCATATTGCACTATTGTCTACTATTTTGAAATATTGGCACAACTTTTGGGTTTAAGGTCAAACCTACAAGCTCCCCAGCATTATTGTTGACGTTTTCGAGTATCATTTTCAGGTGAAGTGAAAGAGGAATAAGTTGGTGTTATGTGATAGGAGACTTAGAAGTATCCCGTATGGATTTCTCATATGAAGTCTTGCTTGTTTATTTTATTTGGTTTTAGTATTTGGAAGATTTTGGTTTACATTTGGATTTGGACCCCTGTGTGGGCTATTGGATATTGTAAGATTTTATGGATTAGATTGTGAATTGGAACATCACTCGAGGTTGTTCGAGGTTGATGGTCTTCATAACACTTAAAGTTTATGCATTGTAATTTTCTCTATTTTGTATCTCGTGTTATGATTGATCATTATGTTGCGCTCCCGAGTTTTCTCCATTGTCAGGGTGTGACAGATTGGTTATCAGAGCCAAGGTTATAGAGAACTAGGTGGGTTGACCTAGACTATAACCTAAGATCCGTCATTTAGTTGCATATGTACTATATGCATGGTGTTCCGCTTTTGCATGCTTTCGCGTGTTCGCGGTTTGGTGCTTTAGTTATGCCAGTCACTGAAATATGTGAGCTCAATACTGAGTATGACTGGGAAAGGATGTGAATATAAGTACGGTGGCCAACGTAGTTATAAGCGTATCACAACTCACTCATAATTAGTAGTGTCATTCACACAAATCGATGTTGACACCATAAGGTGATATTATGTGTATAGTTATATATATAGTAAAAGAAATCATGTAGTATATGTTAGACTTTCCCCTAACCTATCGATGCCATGTTCCTCCCTCTGTGTAATATATGCCGCCAAGAATGAGGACCCGAAGTGCTGGCTGGCCTGTTGCCAAATCACGAGGAGGGGGAGGGGTGAACGGGTTGGTAGAGTTAGAAGGGGTAGAGGACCTAGGGGAGGTAATGATGAGCGTGTTGATGAATTGAATGGTCAAGGAAATAACCAGGGTTTGGGAGCTAATAGGGACGTAGAGGGAGTCAATGGGAATGTAGAGGGAGTCAATGGGGGTGTAGGAGGAGCACCCGACTTCTCGAAAGATCATTGCCACAGCAATTGCAGAACCTCTTACCCGCCATGCTAGCTCAGGTTGGTAACTAAGGAAATGTTGAAATCAAAATGGTAATGTGGTTAACAAGAACGTTGGGAGTGTGTTAGTAAATGGCAACCGGGTAGGTTGTTCGTATAAGGAGTTCTTAGCTTGTAACCCTAAGGAATATAATGGTAAAGGAGGTGATGTAGTTCTTACTCGATGGATTAAGAAAATGTATGTGCAAGATATGAGTGGTTGTAGTGTTGACCAAAAAGTGAAATACACTACTGGTTCATTTGTGGGTAAGGCTTTAACGTGGTGGAACTTCTAGATTTGCACGCTAAGCCAGGAAGTTGCTGTTAGTATGTCATGGAATGACTTTAAGTTTATGATGATAGAAGAGTTTTGTCCTAGTCATGAAATGCAAAAGTTAGAAACTGAGTTGTGGAATCACGCCATGGTCAGGGCTGGCCATGCTGCGTATACTGATAGGTTTCATGAGCTGGCTAGGTTAGTTCCTCATTTAGTGATTCCAAAAAGTAGAAAGATTGAGAGATACATGTATGGCCTTGCTTTACAGATCCATGAGATGGCGCAGCAACAGAGCCAACAATGATTCAAAGTGTTGTACTAGAAGCCAGTATGTTAACCGATGAAGCCATTAGGAATGGATCAATCAAGAAGAACACAGAGAGGAGGGGAAATGGTGAAGAGCCAAGTAGAGATAGGAATGTGATGGATGAAAATAAAAGGACTAGGAATTAGGTTTCAGATATGAGATTGAAATAGCTAGCGGACAACTAGTAGAGATTAATAAGGTTATTAAGGGTTGCAAACTGGAAATCAAGGGTCATGTCTTTGGCATCGATTTGATACCTTTCGGGCATGGGAATTTTGATGTATTTATAGGTATGGACTGGTTGTCTAATCACAAGGCTAAAATAATTTTTCAAGAGAAAGTAGTGAGGATACCACTACTAGATGGCAAGGTGCTTAGAGTCTTAGGAGAAAGACCAAAAGAGAAAGCTAGACTTTTGATGAGTGTTAAGGCCAGCGATAAGAAACAAGGAGAGATTGTTGTGGTTAGATATTTTCCCAAGGTATTTCTGAATGATTTATCAAGATTACTGCCTCTTCGGGAAATTGAGTTCTGGATCGAGTTAATCCCTGGAGCTGTACTGATAGCAAAGTCTCCTTATTGTTTGGCACCTTCTGAATTGGAGGAGTTGTCGGGGAAACTCAAGGAACTCCAGGACAAAGGTTTCATTTGACCAAGTTCACCTCTTTGGGGAGCGTTGGTATTGTTCGTTAAGAAAAAGGATGGTTCTTTTAGGATGTGTATTAACTATAAAGAATTGAACAAATTGACAGTTAAGAATCATTATCTGTTTCCTAGGATTGATGATCTATTTGACCAACTACAAGGGTCGCAGTTTTTCTCAAAGATTGATCTTAGGTCTGGATACCATCAGCTAAGAGTGCATGAGGATGACATTCCAAAGACTGCATTTAGAACTTGTTATGGACACTTCGAGTTCACAATAATGCCCTTTGTTCTGACTAATGCAACAGCAGTATTCATGGATTTGATGAACAGAGTTTGTAGGCCTTATCTTGATAAGTTTGTGATGGTTTTTATAGACGATATCTTAATCTACTCTAAGACTCGGGAGGAGCATGTAGAACACTTAAGGTTAGTCTTAGAACTGCTCAGGGGAAACTATATGCTCCGTCTTTTAAGTATGAATCTGACTAAGTGAAGTACACAAGTTTCTTGGGCATGTGATAAATGGTAAACGGGATTATGTAGACCTAGTAAAATTGAAAAACTGTTAAGTAATTGGAAAGACATAGAACACCGTTGAGGTCGTTGTTTTAGGATTGTCTGGATATTACAGTAGTTCATTGAGAACTTTCTAGATAGCTAAGTCTCCTTTTTCTATCTTGAATCAGAAGTGTAAGACTTTCAACTGGGGAGGAATAGGAATTGTCATTTCTTATTTGAAGGATTAAGTTGTGTAATGCGCCTGTTCTTGCTCTCTTCGATGTACCGAAAGCTTTGTGGCATATTGTGATGCGTTCGAAATTAGGACTACGCTGTGTGTTAATTGCAAAAAGGTAAGGTGATAGCCTACGCGTTATCTTATACCAATAAAACTTCAACCACTTATTATTTTTTTTTTTTTTTTTTTTTTTCTTTTTATTTCTTTTTTTTTTCTTTTCTTTTTTTTCTCTTTTTTTGTTTTTTTTTTTTATCTTTTTTTTTTTTTTCTTTTTTTTCTCTTTTTTTTTTTTTCTCTTTTTCTTTTTTTTTTTTTTTTTTTTTCTTTTTTTTTTCTTTTGTTTTTATTTTTTTTTTTTTTTTATTCTCTTCTTTTTCTTCTTTTTCTTTTTCGTCCTTTTTTTTTTTTGTTTTTTTTCTCTTTTTTTTTTTTCTATTTTTTTTTTTCATATTTTTTTTTTTTTTTTTTTTCTTCTTTTTTTTTTTTTTTTTTTCTTTTTTTTTTTTTTTTTTTTCCTATCTTTTTTCTTTTATTTTTCTAATTTTTTTTTTTTTTCTTTTTTCTTTTTTCTTTCTCTTATTTTTTTTTTTTTTTTTTATTTTTTCTTTTTTTTCTAGGCAGTTGAAAATTCATGAAAAGAATTACACGACCTATAATTTGGAGTTGGGTGCAGTTGTATTTGCCCTTAAGATTTGGAGACATTATCTATATGGGACAAAGAGTGTCATATATACGGATCATAAGAGTCTTCAGCATATCTTTAGTCAGAAAGAGTTGAATATGCGATAACGTCGCTGGATAGAGTTGTTTAGTGATTATGACTGTGAAATTCTCTACCATCCTGGTAAGGTGAATGTGGCGGCTGATGCCCTAAGTAGGAAGGAAATAGTAAATCCTAAGAGACTTAAAGCTATGAATATGGCCCTTTAGTCGAGTATCAACTATAGGATACTGGCGGCTCAGAGGGAGGTTGTAGATGAGTCTACAGGATTGTAAAAAGGTTTGGATGAGATGATAGAATAAAGAAATAATGGGACATTGTACTACCTGGATCGAATATAGGTTCCTTTGAAGGGTGATGTGAGAACCCTGACAATGGATGAAGCCCATAAGTCGAAGTACTCTATACACCCAAGAGCTAATAAGATGTATTACGATTTGAGAGATAGGTATTGGTGGCCTGGAATAAAAAAGGACATAGCTGAGTATGTTGGTAAGTGTTTGACTTGTTTTAAGGTTAAGGCTGAGCATCAAAGGCCATCTGGCTTGCTCTAACAACCTAAGATTCTCGTATGGAAATGGGAGGGAATAGCTATGGATTTTGTGACTAAGTTTCCTAGGACTAGTAGTGGGCATGACACAATCTGGGTCATTGTGGACCGGTTGACTAAGTCTACTCATTTTCTACCTATGCGTGCGGATTATAAGATGGATAGATTGGCTATATTGTATTTGAATGAGAAAGTTGCTAGACATGGTGTGCCGATCTCGATCATATCGGATCGTGATAGTCATTTCACATCAAGGTTTTGGCAGTCAATGCAAGAGGCATTAGGAACACATTTAGACATGAGTACGACTTATTACTCTCAGACCGATGGTCAGCGTGGGCGTACTATTCAGACTTTGGAAGACATGCTTAGAGCGTGCGTCCTAGACTTCGGGGGAAGTTGGGATGTTCATCTTCTGTTGGTTGAGTTTTCGTATAACAATAGTTATCATTCTAGTGTGAGATGTGCTCCGTTTAAGGCTTTGTATGGTATAAAGTGTCATTCGCCAATTATGTGGGATGAAGTTGGAGAAGGTCAGTTGATAGGACCTGAGTTAGTACAAGAGACTACTGAAAAGATCTCGCAGATTAAGGATAGACTTAAGACTGCGCGTGATCGTCTAAAAATTTATGCTGATAAGAGGAGGAAGCCTCTAGAGTTTTGTGTAGGTGATTATGTTCTGCTCAAAGTGTCGCCTTGGAAAGGTGTGGTACGCTTTAGGAAGAAAGGGAAACTAGCACCTAGATTTGTTAAACCTTTTGATATTATTGATAAAGTAGGCCCCATAGCCTACAAGTTAGATTTGCTTGAGGAATTGAATGGTGTTCATGACACGTTCCACGTGTCGAACCTTAAGAAGTGTATGGCTGATCCAATATTGCAAGTTCCTTTGGATAAGATTCGAGTTGATGATAAGTTGAATTTTATGGAAGAGCCTATGAAAATTTTAGAAAGAGAGTTTAAGAAGCTGAAGCGTAGTAGGATTGCCATCGTCAAGGTTCGGTGGAATTCGAAACGGGGTCCTGAATTCACGTGGGAACGTAAAGATAAGATGAGATTGAAGTACCCGCATTTGTTTAGTAATGTTAGTAGCTGAATTTCGGGGATGAAATTCTTTTAAGTGGGTAGAATGTAACCTTTGCCCTTTTTGTGTTTTGAATATTTCATTTATAGTCCTTTGACTATTTGATGTTTGTCAGTTTATTCAGCTTTTATACCGTGTTGACGGAGGTGATTTTATGAGAATTGTGGTAATTTATTGTTTATTGTGATTAATAATCCCTTTTTAGAAGGTATTAACATGTTATTTGTATTCCGGGTGGTTTGACCCATGAATTTTAAGAAATGTCAAAAAACGAGTCCTGATACGTCCGTTAATGTCCAAATGAGTTTTTAAGGGTTTAAAGTCAAAATATGTCAAGTAAATACTCTAAGTTATTGGAAAAGTATTTTTGAGGTGAATAAAAATGCTAAGTAACTTTTGGGAGTATTTTACGGTTGAGTTTTACGAGCTTTTAAGTGATCCCGACACGAAAAGAAAGACCCGAATCCTCCTTGGATGCCAATATGGGGCGTGTAGGACAAAAGGGGGCAATATGCCTATTTTCTAGCAAATATGTTTCTTGGTACCATTATATTCCCATTACCTTATTCTCACAATCCTTTTCATTTCAAACAAATAAAACACACACTTGTGTGTGTATAGTGCGTCCGAAATAAGCCAACAACAAACACCATAAATTTCCCAACTTTAATCAATAACGTGATATTCCGGGTTGATACGAGTATTTGGGTATTCATTTAAATAACGTTTGGGTTGTCCGGTTCGTGTTAAAATCTACATTTTTGAAGAATCTTTTGTAAGTTTCTAAATTTAAATTTTGTTTGTCCTTTTGGGTTTATATTGACGCATAGATGTTAGTTGTACAAGTTGATTGTCGTAAAAATCAATTTTTGGAAACGAAATGGATAAAAATGGAGCGTTTGAATGCGTCGAACAAAGAAAGAAACAAGAGGGTTTTGTAGTTTTGATGTTGTGGTCATGATGGTTGAATAACATATGTTGCTAAATAGCTTATTTTGAATAATAGCTTGTATATCTTATTTTGTGGGCTTTTCGTGGCTTATTTTGAGCTTATATGCTCACGTCACCTTTTAGAATCACAAAGGAAGTGATTTTTATTATTTTTGTGATATGGCGTATGTTCGTGGACTAATATTATAGCTTATGGTGGTAACCAAATGCGATACGTAGCTTACTAGCTTATTTTCAAGCTTAATATATGTATTGTAAAGCTTATGGACTCACGGCCTAATGAGCCCATTTACACCGTGGCTTAATGGGAGGGCTTATTGTGGTCCGGATTATTTTCTACTTATTAGTATGAGCTTATGTATATATATATGGACCTTGGTTTTGGACTTGGATCGAACGTTGGACGTATAAATACCTTATTGGACCCTTGTTGGGCCTTAAAGCCCAATAAGCGATATATAGTCGTTTTAAGAGTTTTTGACAGACTTTTGAAAGTGAAACGTATTTATGAAGTGATATTGAACGATATTTTAGGAAAATAACGTTTTAGTAAATGTTAAAAATTAAGAGTTTGAAATTTTGTCGAAAAGTATCGAATTGATGAATAGTGTTGAAATTAAGGTTTGAAACCTTGGAAAATATTATATAAACGCACAGGTCATGTCGAAATTTCGTAAAAAGTTTATACTTAAAATTTTTTACTTAAGAACATGATTTTTGGTTTTAAATAATAAAATATTATTTTATTATTTTAATAAATTCACTAAAATCGAAAAATATAATTTTTCTCGAAACTTCTCCAATGTGTTAATTATGAGTAAACGTTTCCTTTTCTAGCATGTTATGATTATTTTATGGCAACTAAGGGTACCGAATTGACTTATCGAGATATATTTATAATTAATAATTATAAATATTTACGTATATTACTTATCTATTTTCTTTAAATATTATAAGTATGGATTATTGAGCGATGGGATTTATATGATTGTTGGGATATGTCGTCAACCATCACACCACTAAATTGTTATGGGTAATTGTACAACGCGTCTAAACTCTATGCATCAAACGTGAAGACTGTTTTGGAAATGAATGTTTAAAACGGGACATTAACTGGACTAGGGGGTGCGGACGTCGTTGCATTTGCTTGTGTGACTGAGATTTGATTTCTAAAGACTTGCTTGAGGTGAGTTCTCGTAGCCCCATTTTTACTGTTTTTTCGTTGGGGAAAAATGATACTCAAATGTGTTTTGAAATGTTTTGAATTGAACTGTGCGAAATGTGGTTTTGTTTTTTGGGACAAGATATGTGCTTACGACTGCTATGTGAATATTATGTGATGTATGATTGTTTGGATCGGAATGGTACGCCTATCCCAGTATTTGTATGATTGTTTGGATCAAATGGGTACGCCTACCCTGTATTTGTGTAATTATTGGAACGGATGGGTATGCCTATCCTAGTTTGTGTGTGGTCCTGCCCTAATTTAGTGCTCCAGCTGGTAGGCTCTTTAGGTGCGTAAGTGACATATGGTATTTGACTAGCGGGATTGCTAGGTTGTGTTACATGATTAGCGGGGATGCTAAGTCATGGGTTGTTTGCATATATATTCACTGTCATTTAGCACTATTGTCCTCTGTTTTGAAATACTGGCACAACTTTTGGGTTTAAGGTCAAACCTACGAGCTCACCAACATTATTGTTGACGTTTTCGAGTATCATTTTTAGGTGAAGTGAAAGAGGAATAAGTTGGTGATTTATGATAGTAGACTTAGAAGTATCCCGAGTGGATTTTTTATGTGAAGTCTTACTTGTTTATTTTATTTGGTTTTAGTATTTGGAAGATTATGGTTTAAGTTTGGATTTGGACCCCTGTGTGGGCTATTGGATATTGTAAGAGGTTTTGGATTTGATTGTGATTTGGGACATCACTCGAGGTTGTTCGAGGTTGATGGTCTTCGTAACACTTGAAGTTTATGCATTGTAGTTTTCTCTATATTGTATCTTGTGTTATGATTGATCATTACGTTGCATACCCGAGTTTACGCCATTGTCGAGGTGTGACAGATTGGTAATTAGAGCCAAGGTTATAGAGATCTAGGTGGGTTGACCTAGACTATAACCTAAGATCCGTCGTTTAGTTACGTATAGGATCTATGTGTGCGGTGTTCTGCTTTTGCTTGCTTTCGCGTGTTCGCGGTTTGGTGCTTTAGTTATGTCAGTCATTGAAATACGTGAGCCCAATATTGAGTATGACTGGGAAAGTATGCGAATATAAGTATGGTGTCCAACATAGTTATAAGCGTATCACAACTCACTCGTATTTAGTAATGTCGTTCACACAAATCGATGTTGACACCATAAGGTGGTATTATGTGTATAGTTATATATATATATATATATATATATATAGTTAGATGTTCTATATATATTAGTCTTCTCACTTACCTAACGTTGCCCATGTTCTCCCTCGTGTAGATAATTCCGCCAAGGATGAGGACCCGAAGTGCTGGCCGGCCTATTGCCAAATCACGAGGAGGGGAAACGGGTAGACGGGTTGGTAGAGGTGGTGGAAGGGGTAGAGGACCTAGGGGAGGTAATGATAAGCATGTTGACGAATTGAATGGTCAAGGAAATGACTAGGGTTTGGGAGCTAATGGGGGCGTATAGAGAGTCAATGGGAATGTAGAGGGATTCAATAAGGGTGTGGGAGGAGCACCCGACTTCTCGACGATCATTTCCCAGCAATTGCAGAACCTCTTACCCGCCATTTTAGCTCAGGTTGGTAACCAAGGAAATGTTGTAAATCAAAATGATAATGTGGTTAACGAGAACGTTTAGGAGAACGTTAGGAATGTGATAGTAAATGGAAACCGGGTAGGTTGTTCATACTTAAGCTTGTAACCCTAAAATATGATTGTTAAGGGATGTGTTGTAGTTCTACTTAATAGATTATAAAATGGAGTCTGTGCAAGATATGAGTGGTTGTAGTGTTGACCAAAAAGTAAAATACATTGCTGGTTCATTTGTGGGAAAGGCTTTAACGTGGTGGAACTTTCAGATCTGCACGCTAAGCCAAAAAGTTGTTGTTAGTATGTCATCGAATGACTTTAAGTTTAAGACGATAGAAGATTTTTGTCCTAGTCAGTGAATGCAAAACTTGGAAACTGAGTTGTGGAATCACGCCATGGTCAGGGCTGGTCATGCTGCGTATACTGATAGGTTTCATGAGTTGGCTAGGTTAGTTCCACATTTGGTAACTCCAGAGAGTAGGATGATTGAGAGGTATGTGTATGGACTTGCTCTACAAATCCGTGAGATGGTGGCAGCAACGGAGCCAAAGACTATACAGAAGGCTGTGTAGATTTCTGGTGCACTGACCGATGAAGCTGTTAGAAATGGATCAATTAAGAAGGTTGAGAAAAGAGGAAATATAGGGGAACCTAGGCAAGGATAAGAATGGTAAGGGATGATAATAAGAGGACTAGGACTAGAAATGCTTTGCTTCTACTGCAAACCCTGTAGGAAGAGAGAATATGGGTACTTGGCCCAAGTGTACCACCTGCAACTCCTACCATGCACCCGGAGGGCCTTGTGCCCATGCTTCAATTGTAACCGCGCCATGTCCATATTGGTAATGGATTGTAAGAGGCGTGCCGAGGAAGTGTGAATCCCTTTAATCTAGAAACCCAACTGTTAGGGCATGTTATGAGTGTGGTAGTACCAACCATGTCAGGTCAGCTTGTCCTAGAATGAATAGGGCACAAGGACCAGAAGAAAATCATCCAAACCAAGTTGCTGCTAATAGGGGGTCAGGGTCGTGGAAACCAAGGGAACCAATCTAGGGGATAGGGCCTTTCATGTTAGGATCAGAGGAAGCTTGTCCGATATCCAAACATTGACGGTACATTTACTTTGAACATCATTTTGCCACTCGTCTACCTTATTTGACTCTTTGCGGACTATCAGTTTTGTTTCTACTACTTATATATATCTCTGCTAGGCATAGGATCCTAAGCGAAATAGGTTTCAAATATGAGATTAAGATAGCTAGCGGCCACTATAGAGATTGATAAGGTTATTATAAAAGGTTGCCAACTAGAATCGAGGGTCCCATGTTTTTTGACATCAGATATTATACCTTTTGGGCATGGAGTTTTGATGTGAATTATAGGTATGGACTGGTTGTACCTAATTATAAGGATGAAATAATTTTGTCATGTATAAAAGTATGAGGATACCACTATCGGATGCAAGGTGTTAGAGTATTAGGAGAGAGACCGGAAAAGAAAGCGAGACTTTTTGATGAGTGCTAAGGCTAGTGATAAGAAACAAGAACAGATTGTTATGGTTAGAGATTTTCCCGAGGTATTTCCGGATGATTTATCTGGATTACCACCTCTCCGAGAAATTGAGTTCTTTCGATTGACTAATCCCTGAGTTGTACCGATTGCAAGTCTCCTATCGTTTGGCACCTCTGATTGGAGGAGTTGTCAGGACAACTCAAGGAACTCCAAGACAAAGGTTTCATTCGACCAAGTTCATCACCTTGGGGAGCGCCAATATTGTTCGTTATGAAAAAAGATGGTTCTTTTAGGATGTGCATTGATTATAAAGAATTGAACAAGTTGACAGTTAAGAATTGTTATCTGCTTCCTAGGATCGATGATCTATTTGACCTACTGCAAGGGTCACAGTTTTTCTCAAAGATAGATCTTAGACTGGATAATTCATCAGCTGAGAGTGCATGAGGATGAAATTCCAAAGACTGCATTTAGAACTCGTTATGGACATTTCGATTCACTAGTAAATGCCCTTATGGTTCTGACTAACGCACCAGCGTATCAAAGATTTTGATGAATAAGTATTGTAGGCCTTATCTTGATAATTTTACGTGATAGTGTTTTATAGACGTATCTTAATCTACTCTAAGACTCAGGAGGAGCATGTAGAACACTTAAGATTAGTCTTGGAATTGCTTAAGAAAGAGAAACTATATGCTAAGTTTTCTAAGTGTGAATTATGGCTAAGAGAAGTACAGTTTCTCGAGCAAAGTGATAATGGTAAAGGGATTCATGATAGAACCCTATAAAGATTGAAAGTTGTTTAAGAATTATAAAGCCCTAGACTATTGACTAGGTATCGTTCGTATCTTAGGATTGGCTGGATTAGAACCGTAGGTTCATCGAGAACTTTTCTAAGATAGCTAAGTCTCTTACTATCTTGACTCAGAAGTGTAAGACTTTCGATTGGGGTGAGGAACAGGAAATGGCATTTCAAACCTTAAAGGATATGTTGTGTAATGCGCCTGTTCTAGCTCTCCCCGATGGACCAAAAGACTTTGTGGTATAATGATGATGCATCCGGATAGGACTAGGCTGTGTGTTAATGCAAAGAGGTAAGGTGATCTCCTACCCGTCTAGGCAGTTGAAAATTCATGAGAAGAATTATACTACCCATGATTTGGAGTTGGTGCGGTCGTGTTTGCACTTAAGATCTGGTTTACTATTATCTGTAAGGACAAAGAGGATTCATCTATATGGATCATAAGATCTTCATAATATCTTAGTCAAAAAGAGTGAATAATGCACATAAAAGCAGTCGCTGGATAGAGTTGTTTAGTGATTATGACTGTGAAATTCGCTACCATCCTAGTAAGGTGAATGTGGTGGTTGATGCCCTATGTAGGAAAGAAAGAGTAAAGCCTAAGAGAGTTAGAGCTATGAATATGATCCTCCAGTCAAGTATCAAGGATAGGATATTGACGGCTTAGAAGGAGGCTGTGGATGAGTCTGTGAGAATGTAGAAAGGTTTGGATGAGATGATAGAACAGAGAAGTGATAGGACTTTGTTGATCCCACGCCTTGATCGATTCTTTAGTATATAAAGAGTTTGTTACCTTGGAAGAATCCAAAATAACAAAGAAAGAGACTTTTGTGAATATACCAAAGTGTATGCGGAAACTACACTTTGATACTCTAGAGAAATATATGAAACAATAACAATCACTCACAAACAATAAATACCAAAATCACTGCTTCAATATTATAAATAATACGAGTACTCTCTAAGTACTGGGGTTTACACAACCTTGAAGCAATTACAAATTCTCTCTAAGTGTATATCTTAAAGTTCTAACTTTCACTACTCTAGGGATCTCCTTTTATAGAAATACAAGGAACCCTTTACACATATATCTGCCTATATAATAGGAACAGTTACAATTCAAAACTAACTATCCCGAAATGCTCTCCATACCTTCTTATCTTCATATCATCAGCTTTGACTATTTAGCAGTACAAACTTCTTCAACTAGCAGTATTAAGTTTCATTGGCAGTATTAACTTGTGCTGGCAGTACTAACCCTGTGCTAGCAGTACTAACCCCTTTAGTACTGTTGGCAGTATTAAGTCATATGAAGATTTATTCCCAACAATCCTCCCCTAAACTTGTGATTGTCCTTTAAATCAACAAGTTTCTTCTGAATAAAATCTCTTACTGCTGTGATCTTTCAAACACTTTTGTCATTTCTGTACTTTGAGCTCTTATGAAATCTAAGAGTTCAAAAGCTTGTGAACTTTCATGGTCTACCTCCAATCTTGTACTCAACATCTTTGACAACATCTCTTGACTCAAGGGATACTTCTTTTCTGTCAACATATGGATCGCCAGTCCATTGTTCATCAACAAAATATGAATACCACAGAAATCGTGTAATCTCCGTTTGCTCAAAAGATTGTATCAAGTTGGTCTTATCCGAAATCACCCCACATTCTCATCAGGCTCAAACAAGGTGTGTAAATCTCCCCAAAGCATAAGAATCAAACTTCTGTGCAGAAGAACTGTATCCTCCTTAACCCTAACACTGAACATTTGTTCTACATCCAGTTTCTTCTCGAAATCCGAAGCATTCCACGTAGAATCTTATACTTCTTTGAGCTTCCATCACCTCTGAAGATTTTGATAATACATGAAGTCTCTGTCAACACAATTTTGTCCTCCAATCTACAATAGGAACTTGTTGATAAAGAATTCAATGTCGAATGGGAAGCATCTCTCTTAGGTACTATATCCAGAAAATGTTTTGAGTTCTTCTTTCTCAGTATCTACTTCCAGCTTTTGTCTCTTTCTTGTTGTTTTTCTAGGAATAGACTTCTTCCTCTGTTGCTGGTTCATTTACAGTTTCTTCCCTTTTCTCTTGTAGCACCAGAACTCCATAAAAATATCTTCTTCCACAATCTTTTCAGAGTCCTTGTCTTTCAGCATCCATAGGCACAAAAACATTGAATTAAAATCCCAAATCTTTATCAAAATTGCCTTATTTCCATTGTAAGACATCCCCTTAAAATCAGTGGGATCTTAAAATTTCCTTGGTTCTTCAAATACTTGACCATGTTCCTTCTAGCTTGAGCAATTGACTTAGGCTTCATTTTGAGAGAATGATATCTAAGGACTGAAGGATCATTCCAGTCAATCTTCTTTGTAGACTCAGCTTCATCCATAGCTTTTTTCTTTTCCTCTTCTTCCCATTGTCTTGCAATCTCTGCATCTCTAGCAATTTGAGCCCTTTGTTCCTCATGCATCTGTTCTTCAATCCTAATTGCTTCAGCAAAACTTAATCTTTCTTGCTCAAGCTCCTTCTTGGATTTCTTCTTGGGCTCTTCATCTGTCATTATACCTTTACCCTTATCTTTTCTTTTCTCTGCACTTCTTCTTGAGTAAGTAGCCGTTTCTCCAGCAGTACTAATGTGTACTTCAGCAGTACTAACTGGAGGAACTTCTTCACTAGCAGTATCTTTCTTCTTGCCAGCAGTACTAATCTCATCACTAGCTTTCCCACTGCCCTCTTGCTCATGGATGACTTCAGTTGGAGTTATTTCTTGTATAAAAAGTTCAGTTTCAGTGCTTGCTTTTTCATGAACTCCTTCATCATCTTTAAAACCTTCATTAGAAAACTTCCTCCCCTGTTTGGAAGAATCATCTTCAACACCTTCAGTATCTGAAAGAACAAATCTAGAATGTCTCCTTGCCTTCCCAACCTTTATCTGAGCCTCTAGTTTCTTGACCCTTAATATAAGCTTAGTGTAAGCAGAACTGTAGGTTTGCTTAGTCTTGGTCAAATCAGCCTCTAGAACTCCAACCCTGTCAGAAAGTATGTTAATCAAATTCATCAATTCTTGGAGTTTCAAACTACCCTCATCACTTCCATGTGAGTGAACAGCATGGAGAGGTGAGTCATGGGGTGTAGGAGGATGATATTCTGAGCCAACCCTTGGTGATTCTCTTCATGTTGCTAAAAACCTTCATGGTGAGAGTAGGAACAGAATAAACTCGTGAGTGTTGTTGAAGCTTATGTCTCTGCATGTCTAGGCATAGTGATATTGAAGATGCCTCTAAAAAGGCAATGTGTGCTATTGATGGTGGTGGTTTTGATTGGAGTGATATGGCAGAGGATGAAGTTCAAGCAAACATGGCTCTCATGGCATTCACTGACTCTGAGGTATCAAATGATAAAACTTGTTCTAAAACTTGTTTGCAAAATTATGAAGCACTTAAAAAACAGTATGATGATTTACTAGTTAAATTAGATGATACTGCTTTTATAGCAGCTACCTATAAAAGAGGTCTGTCAATTTTAGAAGCACAAGTTGTTAAATATAAAGAATCTAAAGTTTTGTTTTCTGAAGAGATTGCTTTGTTGAAAATAAGTGTAGGTCATAAGGATTATCTAATGGGATTAGTTAAGACTGAACTTGAAAAAGTTAAGGAAGAAAAAGAAGGG
>BQNB010033354.1:10061-52407 GCA_026074375.1 Tanacetum coccineum
AATACTTTCCTAAGTATATAAAATCTTTTCTATAAATAACTAATACATATCAAGTAAGCAGTACTAACAAACAGTACTAACTTACACTACCAGTACTAACTTAATACTAGCAGTACTAACTACTTAGAATATTTTTTTAAACAGCTGTAACTCTTTAGCAGCATTAACTTCAAGCAGTCTTTTGTACTAGCAGTAGTAACTTTCACTAGCAGCATTGACTTTTGTACCAATAATAGTAACTACTTAGTATATTTTCTTTGAAGTTTATGAGCAGCACTAAATCCAGCTGAGCAGTATTAGCAAAAACATGAGCAACAGTAATTCTAACAGCATCAAGAAGACTTTTAATCCCTACAAAGTTCTTACCGAAGACCAACCCCAGAAGACCACCGAACCTATTGTTCAACCATCAAGTAAAGTATAAACGTCACTCATTCCTTTTCTCCGAAGATTAAGAAAAGAAAAAGAAGAGGCTCAACAAAAAAAGTTCTTGAAAAACCTGACGCAACTCCACATCAATTTTCCTTTCATCGAAGCACTCGCTCAAGTGCCAAATTATGCCAAATTTTTGAAAGCTTTGCTGACAAATAAGGCCAGACTCAAAGAAGCTTGTACGATCACTATGAATGAAAGATGCTCAGCGGTATTATTAAACAAGCTTCCATCAAAAGAGAAAGACCTAGGGAGTTTTACTATTCCTTGTGACCTTGGCCAATTACACATTGATAATGCGTTAGCAGACCTAGGAGCTAGTATAAGTTTGATGTCATATACGATGTATCAAAAACTTGGTTTGGGGGAGCCAAAGGCTACTAGAATGAGTTTAAAACTTGCGGATAGGTCAATCCAATACCCAAGACGAATAATTGAAAATGTGCTCATAAAAGTTGATAAATTCGTCCTTCCAATAGATTTCCTTATCTTAGATATGCCCGAAGACTCTAGAGTTCCTATAATTTTAAGAAGACCATTTTTGGCAACTGCTCAAGATATGATAGACGTGTTAAATAAAAAGATAACGCTAAGGGTAGGGGACGATGAAGTAATCTTCGACATGGATCAATCAATTAAGAGACCACTAGCTGAAGATGGTGAATGCTATGGGGTTGATAACTTTGACGACACGATCAACGCAGATGCTCGAGAATTACTAGTAAATGATACGTCTGATTTATTTTTTGTAAATGGGCTGGAAAAATCAATTGATCAATCAGAACTAGAAAGTTGTGAATCTTTTGAATGTAAAGCGGTCGATGATTCTGATTCAGAGGAACCAATACGGCGTATCGAATCTGTTAATACACTGTATCAGTTACGCAGAAAATAGCAAAACCCAATAAAGTTGAAAGTGAACAACTTTATTTGGCCAGTGCTAACGAAATCGATGAGAAGAAATCTGAGCTGAAAATTTTGCCTCAACACTTAGAATACGCATACATGCATGGAGAAAAATCTTTTCCCATAATTATCTCATCTAAATTGTCCAAAAAGTATAAAATTTTACTTTTGCAAGTATTGGAGAAACGTAAGGGGGCTATTGCTTGGAAAATGTCAGACATCAAGGGAATTAGTCCGTCATACTGCACACACAAGATTCTAATAGAAGATGACTACAAATCGGTCATTCAACCCTAAAGGCGTTTAAATCCCAAAGTCCAAGATGTGGTTAAAAACGAGATTGTGAAGCTACTTGATTCGGGGCTGATTTATTCAATCTCATATAGTTCGTGGGTTAGCCATATCCACGTGGTTCCAAAGAAAGGAGGAATGACTGTAGTTTTAAATGACAATAATGAGTTAATTCCGTCTCGCGCAGTTACAGGATGGCGAGTGTGCATCGACTATCATAAACTTAATGATGAAACTTGAAAGGATCATTTCCCTCTTCCCTTTATTGATCAAATGTTAGAGCGTTTATGTGGGAATGAATATTACTGTTTTCTTGATGGTTTTTCAGGACTCTTCCAAATTCCGATCGCACCCGAAGATCAAGAAAAGACAACATTCACTTGTCTTTATAGGACTTTTGCTTACCGACGAATGCCGTTTGGATTATGCAACACACTAGCTACTTTTCAAAGATGCATGACGGCAATTTTCCACGATATGGTGGAAGACTTTATGGAAGTATTCATGGACGACTTCTCGGTATTCGGTAACTCTTTTGATTGTTGTCTAGCTAATTTAGATAGGATGCTTGCTAGATGTGAAGAAACCAACCTTGTGCTAAATTAGGAAAAATGTCATTTTATGGTAAAAGAAGGGATTGTTTTAGGACACAAAATTTTCTTGGGCTGGAATTGAGATTGATAAAGCTAAAATCGATGTGATAGCTAAATTGCCATACCCAACAAATGTGAAAGGGCTGAGAAGCTTTCTAGGGCATGTTGGATTTTACCGAAGGTTCATAAAAGACTTTTCCATGATTTCTAAACCAATGACTCAGCTTTTAATGAAAGACGCAAAGTTTGATTTTTTTCGACGATTGCAAAAAGGCGTTTAACATTTTAAAAGAAAAACTAACCACTGCGCCTATCATAATATCTCCCGATTGGAACGTGCCCTTTGAATTAATGTGTGATGCTAGTGACTTCGTTGTTGGAGCTGTGTTAGGACAACGAATAAACGGGAAATTCAAACCAATCTATTATGCCAACAAAACTCTTAATAATGTCCAAGAGCATTACACCACCACTGAAAAAGAACTTCTTGCAGTTGTTTTCTCTTTTGATAAATTTTGATCGTATCTTATCTTATTAAAAACCATTATCTATACTGATCATTCAGCTTTGAAGTATTTATTTAGCAAACAGGATGCCAAACCAAGGCTTATAAGGTGGGTTCTGCTTCTTCAAGGGTTTGACATTGAAATTAAAGATAAAAATGAGGCAGAGAACTTAGCTACGGATCATTTGTCAAGACTTGAGAACCCAAACTTGGGGACATTCGCGGAAGAGGAAATTGCTGACAAGTTTCCCGACGAACATCTTATGATATTGAAAACCAAGTTGAATGAGGATGAACCATGGTATGTTGATTATGTTAATTATATCGTTGGAAAGATTGTGCCTCCCAATTGGACACCTAAAAAAGAAGATTTTTCTCTCAAGTGAAAAATTATTTTTGGGATGAACCGTACGCATTCAAGCTATGTCCAGATAATATAATGAGACGATGCATTGCTAGAGAAGAAATCTGTGAAATCTTGGCACATTGTCATTCTGGACCAACTGGGGGGTCATCATAGTGCGTCAATTACTGGAAGGAAAGTCTATGAAGCAGGATTCTTTTGGCCTAGCATCTTTAAAGATGTTAAAGATTACGTAATGAGATGTGATGCATGTCAGAGATCTAAAACATATCATCAAGAAGTGAGATGCCTCAGAACAATATTCAGGTATGTGATGTGTCTGACATATGGGGGCTAGAATTTATGGGACCCTTTCCTAACTCAAAGGGAAACAAATACATATTGGTAACAATAGATTATGTATCAAAATGGGTCGAAGCTCAGGCACTTCCTACAAATGATGCTCGCGTTGTAATAAAAATTTTAAGAAGGCTATTTGCAAGATTTGGAGTTCCTAAAGCTTTAATTAGTGATCGGGGTACACATTTTTATAACTCTCAACTTGAAAAAGCCTTGCAAAAGTATGGGGTAACACATAAGTTATCAACAACATATCACCCTCAAACTAATGGGCAAACTGAAGTGACCAATAGAGCTATTAAACGTATCTTGGAAAGGTCTGTTGGATATAATCCAAAGAATTGGTCCGAAAAACTCGACGATGCATTATGGGCATTCAAAACCGCCTACAAAACACCTACTGGATGCACCCCCTTTAGATTGGTTTATGGAAAAGCTTGTCACTTGCCTGTGGAGATCGAACATAAAGCATATTGGGCACTAAAACAATGTAATATGGATCTCACAGCTGCAGCAAAGAACCGTTTCATGGAACTTAATGAATTGATGGAATTGAGAGATGGAGCGTACGAAAACACCCGGATCTACAAGGAAAGAACTAAGAGATGGCACGACTCTAGATTTCATGGGGATAAGAACTTCAAAGTGGGAGACAATGTATTGCTATTTAACTCTAGATTTAAGATGCATCCGGGTAAGCTCAGATCAAGGTGGTGGGGTCTTGTGACAATCATATCGAGCAGTGTACCCACTTCTCCCCGCGCCACACATGCACACACTCACAGCAGGAACGTGTGTCGCCTCCCCCCCCCCCATCTGTCGAGTAGAACAGAATCAACTTCAAAGTCAACGGACAAAGGTTAAAGAAGTACCACGATGAACATACTAATGCAAAAGATAAAGAAGTGGTGGAATTCAAAGAAGATACAACGTGAATGAAGGAAGGAAAAAGTCTAACTTAAAGACTTCACTGTAAACAAAAGTGCTTCCTAGGAGACAACCCGGATTGTTATTTATTTTTATCGATTTTTTCTTCCCAGACATCAATACGCTGTATCCGCTCCATACCATATGGCGTATTGATTGTCTGGACGTTATCAGTCCTTTATTTTTATGCACTTTAAAAACATTATTGTCAGTTCTGTCAATACGGCGTATTCATGCACATGATACGGCGTATTCAACAGACTGACCCGTATTTAGTATTTAGTTTAGTTTAAATTAACCGTAGGTACCAAGATAGGAATGCATGTTTTTCCTATATTTTGCACATGACCTCGTAAATGAGAAATCAAAGATGTTGGTGAAGAATTTACAAATCTAGAAATCTTGAAGTGTTGTAGTCTTGGAATCTCAAGACAGTTGTTCAACACAAATCTTGCTCATAAACTCAACTTGGAGAATCTACCGAGCAAAATATTAGGGAAGTTTCTCATTCTAATTCTTTTAATTCCCGTATTTAATGTTTTATCTATACAACGAGGACGTTGTATAATTCAAGTGGGGGGATGGGAATTAGAATGATACTTGTCCTATTTTTCACACTAAAATGCTTAAATTATGCTCAAATTTAAAAAAATTCAAGCATACTTTTGTGAAATTACTTGATACATAACCTGCACACAATAACCCTTGTTAGATATTGTGAGGATTTAACCTTATCCGTTTCCAAATGTTTACCCAAATTCCACAAAAATATGAGTGTGTCGGTGATGTTGTAGACTTTAGAACTTGGCTTGGTATATCTATTCGAGACCACAATAATGAGTACTATGGATTTAGATGGAGTAACTTGTTTAAATTGGTAAATTTTTAGGATTACACCCAAAAAGCCTTTACATGTTGTTTATTAACTAACTACACTGGTTAGTTAAAACATCCCCCGTATAAACCCTTTGTTTAATCTCATTTTAAGAGTAAGATACCCCTAGAACAAATCCTATAAAAGCCAAGTGCCCTTTAGAAATTACCACCAACTATCGTTTCGTTACACCTTAGCTTTCCCTGTTAGATTTTGTCCATTTATCAGTTGCTAGCTTGCTTAAAGTGTAAAATATGACTTTCCTAAATCTTGTATTAATTGTTCCTATCTTGGTACGGTTGGGAAGAAATTTGCACATTGCAAATGGGAATGTATAAAGTAGTCAAAACTCGTGTATTTTTACTACCAACGCAATTATTGGTACATCCGAAGAATGAAAGAATTACCAAAGGAATTATCCGGAGTTATTATGATCGTGAAGATGGTGAAATTACACCGAGTTTCGTAGTATAGTGTTAGCAAATGAAAAAAATAAATAAAATAGAAAAATCGCAACAAAAAATAGAAGGAAAGTTTGAAAATAATCACAAGAGCTTAAACCGAAGAAATCATATGAAGGATCGATTGTTCGTTGATACGTCTTAAAAATAAATGATGTAGAGTATAGTATAAAGTGGTAGATATCGCCACTTGTCTTGTAAAAGTTTGTAAAGTATGGGATGATTGGGAAGTTGACCATTACGGGAACGCAAACTTAGGTTGTTGTTTTTTATCAATGATCATGACGTTTGTAAGTAGTTGTGTCTTATGGTAACAGTCAGAAAAAAGTGTCTAGAAACTTATATCTTGGACCTAGTCTATTTGTTTTGTAATTTTTATTTAACAACAATTTAATTCCCTTTCCTAATCATTAACCATGGGTTTTACGCAAATAAGGATGTGTACGAGCATGTATGTCTATTCCGTCGTTACGGCCATGTGTGCATGTCTCAGCTGCCTTGTTGGTTTATTACTATTGGTGAAAGTTAGAAGATCCCTACCCTATATCATTCTTTATCCTAACCCTTTGTTAAACTCGAATGAGGATGTGATCGAACACACATCTCTATTTTGTCGTTACGACCATGTATGTGTGCTTCAGCTGCCTTGTTGGAGTGGGACTTCTCATGAAAGATTGTAGAATGATCAACCCTAGCCTTATCATAAAAACCCTATTTTACTTTAATAACAATGGTTACTAGTTAGGCTCTAAGTGGTGGAGATGGTATCCTTGCCAAGCCTGTGAATAGAATACTCGTCACTACGACCGAGCAATTGAGCAAATTAGTACCATGTTTCCCATAAGATAAGTTGAGGTTGATTTGAGTGTTTTCATATTCCTATTTCGTGAGGTGTTTGGTTGTGTACTTGTAATAGATTCAAATAAATGCTTAAACAGTAGAAAAATCTTTAAGGAATGCCATTTTTATAAACTTCTAAATGCTACTTGTGGGACAAGTATTATTCAAGTAGGGGGTTATTTGATGTCATCAAATAATGTCATTTTATAAATCATTAATCCATGTTAATAACCATTCGTATAATTATTGCAAAGAATTGTTACTTAAGCGTTCATATTTGAGAAATTGCTGTTAATTATGTAGTACTTGGTTGGAAAATTAAAACTAAAAGAGTTTATTGGCCTTATTTTCCATTTTCAGCGCTTAAGGGAGCTTAAATGAAGATATTTGAAGATTACTGTTCTGGATACCAATACGCCATATCCATCAAGGAAGATACGGCGTATATGTGCCTGCACTCACCAAAGACAGAAGACCACAAGATCTAATACGCCGTATCCAAGAAAGGCAATACGCCGTATTCAAGCTATATGAGAATAAAATATTCTGGAAGATATCAAACGTGGTCCCTACTCCAAGAAACCCCCAATACGCCATATCCAAGACCTTGGATACGCCGTATTGAAACCGACTTCAGACCTTATAAATAGAAAACTCAAAAAAGAGTTTTAAGTGTGCTAAATCATGTTCTCGATACCTAAACCATAAAAGTCAATTTTCAGAAGTGAAAAAGAGCAGAAGAGGTCAAGCAACGCGATTCATTCCATAGGAGACAACGTGTAATTTCTTATACTCTTGTAATCGTTCTGTTTTTGGTATCATTCGTTAACTCGGTTAGTTTACCTTGGCTAAATAATTACTTTTGTATTAATTATGATGTTTGAAGGCTAATACCTTCGGGTATTAGCCATTGTTATAAAGATCTTAATGTTTGGTTTGTTTATCTCGATTTCTTAATTTATCATTGAATTGCTTGTTTATGTTTATCATCATATTTGTTTACGTGCTTAAGTATGCGACCTATCATTCAACTGGGTCTAGTCCTACATATTTAATGCGCTGCAACTTCGGTGTTGTTTGGGCGTAGGCTAAGAGTCGGGGATAGCTCTCCATATTCCAATAATCTAGAATCATAGGATCACAAATATTGACCTATCTTTGCCCTTTGATTGTGAGCTTAGTTGAGCCATAAGGTGACCTTGGTACCAACGAGTACGTCTAATCAATTGGTAAAGACTCAGACAATGGACTACTAGTATATAAAGAGTCGTTAAGGAGTAAATGGGTAAAGTCTCTATGAGCTAAGCTTTAACAAGATCACCATTGCCTTAATCTCTAAGATATATTATAATCAGCAAATAAGGATGCTTTATGCGGATGCGTTTAATTGTGACAGAATTCTACGTGTCTAGGTCTTAGGAAGAAGTAACGCCTAAGTCTTAAGAATGATATGCCGCCTCGAGATAAGTAATCATTGCACTAATAAACAAACCAACGTTCTGATTGGATTAATAATGGCTAATACAGTTTTCTTATATTTGGCTAGACCGCTCTTTTATCTTTTGTTAATTTGCTTGCGTGGGTTAAAGTGTCTTGAATTGGTTTTAGTCACCACAAAACCTGTGCCAGTCTCTCAGGCTGAAAACCCCCTTTTCTATTAGATTTAGGATTAACATAGGTTTAGCATAGATTAGACTAACTTAGATTAGAAAAACCAAAGTATTAATAAATTGAAAGATTTAACTTCGCTCCAAGTGTTCGACACCCTACTTACCACAAAACTCCCACCGACTGGGTACACTGCCCGTTAAAGTGTTGTTTTTGGTTAAGTCGGCAAAATATAAATTTAAAACTTGAATCATAATTTAACACCACACAACGACACAATCACTTTTCTTAACATACAAAGCATACGATTGAGTTAACGTAGTTTTTGGAAGTAACTTAAAAGGGAAAATCATTAGAAAATGTACAGTTTATAATGACACTCTTACCATCTCTAATGTAGAACACCTAGCTTTTCCTTAACTTAGTAATGGTCAAAGTTGTGATGATAAGTGTAGAGTTTTGTCTACTAAAAATGATAGTGAAATAACAAAATACGAAAAGGTCATAGGTTAAGGGACTTGGAAAAATGGTATATGCATCATGAAACCAAGAAATAAGTCTCAAGACACATTATGTCTTGCCACTCTAGATGATAACTCTACATTGTGGCATAGAAGAATTGGTTACACAAATATGCGTTTAATCCAATCTTTGTCATCTAAATAATTAGTTAGGAATTTACCAAAATTAAAATATGATAAACATTTTTGTGACGCTTGTAAAATCGGAAAACAAGCACATTCTAACCATAAGCGGTCCATCCGCTACTCGAAGTTACGAAGGTACATTATATACCTTGGTGATAGTGGATGATTATTCAAGATATACTTGGACTAAATTTTTGAAAACTAAAAATGAAGCTTTTAAACAATTTGAAATCTTAACTAAGAATATTCAAAACCAACTAGGATGTTCAATTATTTCAATTAGAACGGATCATGGTCGGAAATTTGATAATGAAGTACAATTCGAAGCTTATTGTGATGCAAATGGCATTACTTACAATTTCTCGGCTCCACGTACTCTGCAGTCAAATTGGGTAGTAGAAAGGAAAAATCGTACACTACAAGAAATGTCTAGGACCATGTTAAATGAACAATCAATTTTGCAACAGTTTTGGTGCAACGCCGTTGACACTTCAACTTACATTCTAAATAGAATTTTTATTCGACCAATATTAAGAAAGAACCTTTATGATATTTATAGAGTTAGGAAATCCACTCTAGAACATTTCAAATTGTTTGGAAGCATGTGCTTCATATTAAACACCAAATTTTATCTCATCAAGTTTGACCCAAAGTCTTACGAAGGTATATTCCTAGGATATTCTCAAAATAGAAAAGCTTACATCATCTTAAACAAACATACCATGAAAGTCAAGGAATCACTCAACGTGAATTTCGATAAAAGTCCTCCCTCTACCAAATTGCCACCCTTGGCGGATGATGATGTTAGTGAAGAGCAAGCTGTTGAAAATCAAGTCAACTTAGACAACAACATAGAAAACAAAAAAATTAAAGATGATGTAGTGGTCAACATTAAGGAATCTAAAAATCACCCATTAGATAAAGTCATAGGAAGATTAAATGAAAGAACATTAAGATCACAAGCCCAAAACAAAAAGAATTTCTTTTATTTCATCTCAACAATAGAACCTAAGAATGTCAATGAGAGATTGATAGATGAAAGTTGATTAGTAGCTATGGAAGAGGAATTAAATTAATTTGTAGCAAACAAAGTTTGGGATTTAGTGCCTCTACCTAATAATCAATCAATCACAAGAACTAAATGGTTGTTTAGGAATAAGTTAGACGAAAATGGTAATGTTTCTAGAAACAAGGCTAGGATAGTAGCACAAGGTTACAATCAACAAGAAGGTATAGATTATGACGAAAAATATGCTCTGGCAGCTAGATTAGAATTGATCTGAATACTTCTTGCTCTCGCTTGTGCAAATGATTTTAAATTATATCAAATGGATGTCAAAAGTTCTTTCCTAAATGGTTTTATAAACGAAGAGGTTTACGTTGCTCAACCTACGGGTTTTATTGATTTTGAAAAACCTAATCACGTTTACAAACTTAAAGAGGCTTTGTATTGTCTTAAGCAAGCTCTGAAAGCTTGGTAGGACAGAATAAAAGCATTTGTATTAAAACACGAGTACTCCATGGGAATAGTCGATAACATACTTTTTACAAAGAAAAGAAAGTCACACCTTATCATTGTTCAAATATATGTCAACGATATTATATTTGGATCAACTTGTAAAAATTTATGTGATGATTTCACCAAAATCATGCATGACGAGTTTGAAATGAGTATGATCGGCAAGTTGAACTTCTTCTTGTGTCTTCAAATAAAACAAATAGAAGACGACATCTTTTTCAGATAACCCAAGTACATCAAGGATATGCTAAAGAAGTTCAGGTAAAAAGATTCTTAGCCGATCAAGACTACGATGTCTACGAACACTAAGCTAAGCAAGAACAACGAAGGCGAATCCGTGGATAGCACCAAATATCGAGGTATGATTTGTACTTTTACTTTATTTAACTGTAAGTAGGCCCGATATTATGTTAAGTGTTTGCTTATGTGCTCGTTTTCAAGAAAACCCGAAAAAAAACCACTTAGAAGCCGTTAAGAGTTTTTAGATATATTAGAGGTATAACCCACTTACGACTCTGGTATCCCAAAGGTACCGGTTTAGAAACTATAGTATACGCTGACTCTGACCACACGGGTGAGTATGTCTACTAAAAGATCACTAGTGGCATTTGTACGTTCATGGGATGTTGTCTAACATCTTGGTTCTCTAAGAAACAAACAATGCTTGCTATCTCCACAACCGAAGCCGAATATGTGTCAACCGGAAGAGCGTGTCAACAAGCACTATGGATGAATCAAGCTCTCATCTACTATGACATTTAACTCGACGACATTCTAATCATGTGTGACAACAAAGGCGCCATCGACTTAAGTAAAAACCATGTCCAACATTCTCGTACCAAACACATAGAAATGCGTCATCACTTCCTTTGTGAAAACGTCAAAAAGTGTGATAACTAGTGATTTTCCTAAGTTACAGTATACTATAATGCTATGACTCTATATTTTCATATTACCATCTTATTAATTTCTATAGCACATTTCAGATTTTGACTTTTGTTGACTTTTACTGTACGTAAAACAGCTACGGTGTAACCGGCTGTCAACCAACAATTCTCTACAATAATATATCATTTTTATTTCAAATTAACACCTTCTAAACATTTACAGTTGTGTTAGTCAATTACCGAGAAATCTTCCCGCACACAACAAAAAACGTCACACAACGTGTACCGACACGACAATAGTTAAAATTTCATTTAAATTACTTTATTATACTCTTACAAACTTAGCTATTATAAAACATTTCATATTTCATAAGAACCTTACTTAAAACGAGAAAAAACGGGTCTACGTTTACTTTTAACGGAACAAAAAAACTACACAAATTTAATTTAATTTATAAAAGCTTGTGATTCCCCTTGCCTTTGTACTATGTGACTGGCCTCATGGCCCCAACACACACATACCATGCACAAAAATTATGGATCAAGGGTTTTGGACTATTGTGACATTTATTGTTACATATAACACATTTACACACACAAAATTAAAACTTCGCCGTTTCTCTCTACCTCTCTCTCTCAAACGAACTTACAAACACATACAAACACTTTGTTTTTTAATTTCAACTTGAAGATTTGGGTGATTAATAGATACTTGGGTATACTAGTTTAGTTAGTTTGGGTTTAAAACAACATATAAGAGTGTTTTGGTTCCTTAATCTCTTCTAAAACCCTCATATTTGTAAGTCTTCATTTTCTTAATTTTTTTTGTACTTTTGTGCTCATTATCTTGCATATACACTAGTTGTACAAACATTTTTTCTAAAAATCTAAGTTTTAAAAGTTACAAGATCATAAAAGGTATATGTTTGGTTCGAATGGGTTTAAAAAGAAAGCATATAAAAGTATCATTGTTTTATGGTGGTTATTTTGACATATTGGAAGTATATTTTGGGTTTGTGGTTTTACTTATGTTAAGACGTAGCTTATAAATAAGCTATTGAATAGCTTATTTAGACCTCCTCAGGTCTCGGTCAAAATAAGGAACAAAGGAAAATGTGTAAACTTGAAATACTTTAACTAGGGTTATTTTTGTTGTGCTTGTCGTGGCTTATTTTTGATTATACGTAAAGTTTATAGCTTATTTTGGTTCAAAAGTGCTTATCGAGGGTTTGTATGGGCTAAACGGCCCATATGGTTGTGATAGTCTCGGTTTGTTTTGCAACATAGTGTCTCGGCTTATTTTTGAGATAACAAAACACACTAAAGTGCTTATTTGCTTATTATGAGCTTGTTGGGCTTAAATGGCAACAAACGGCCCAAAAAGGGCTTTTAGTCGTAACTTATTTTGAAAATCCACATATTTGGTCTAATTTTCCAAGCTTATATATATCTTATTTTTGACATTCGACATAGCCTTATAGCTTATTTGGTTTTAAACACTTATTATGGACTTGTTGGGCCTTTTGGCCCAAAGCAACTAATAAGCCGACGCATGTTTTGACACTTTGTGTTTTGGCTTATTTTCGTGTAACTTATATTTAGAAATTTTGAGTTTGGATTATTATGGCTTATATTAGTTCGACTTATTTTGGATTTGCTCATATTTTGGCTTATTGCTTATTTGAGTTTTCGGCATATATTGTTTCGGCTTATTTTTGTGGGTTACTTCGACTTGTTTAAAATGAGCTTAATAATGAACTAAAACATATAACTTGTAAATGGGATAAACTAACAACTATTAAATGGGTAATTATTTGGACTAAACTTGGACTATACACTTGTGGACTATTAATGGGTTGTAAGGCCCAATGACTAATGGGCATAATAGCGAACTTTGTGAAACGAAAGTATTGAATGAACATATATAGTCGAATGGATCAATATTGTTGGTGATTTAAGTAAACCGTAAGAGCATGTTGGTTGAAGCATTAAAACAAACGGTTTTAAAATTTGTATTTGACGAAAGTGATTAATATTGGGAAAACATTGTTTTATTTTAACTATAAACAAACGGGTCATGGCGAATTTTTAAAAAAATATCACACTTAGAAATATTTTGAAAAACATAAATTCCATAATATCCGACTAAAAGACGAAAAATATAGTTTTATATAAAAGTTCTATTATTTAATATGTGTGTCTAAAACATTGTTAACACTCATATCGAGAACGTCTTATCTAATTAATTTGGGGTATCGGGTAAGTTGCTGAAACATGTTTAATTCTTATATATTTATTTCGTATTCATTTAATTCTTATACATTTATTTCTTATCTATTTATTTCTTATTTATTTATTTTTCCATTTACTTATTTCTTGTTTACTCCTCGTTCAATTATTTCTTATTTACTTACCTTCTTAGTTAGTCCTGGATTTTCTATTTATTCATATATGTATATATATCGTACTTTGGCATAAGTCCATCGAGTCAAACTTATCAACCAGTTAACTTGCAACAAGTCCTCTACCATATTTTATACCACAAGTCTCATATATTTTTGATACCACTTCTCTTTTAGTACTTTCTTTAGTCCAAGTATTGTCATTTGTATAATCTCTTTAATATATATATACTTTGTAATTAACTTTCTACAAGATATTTTATTCATGAATTTATAAGTTAAACCATAATCCTTTATGATGTGTTCTTTGTATTTGAGCTTATATCACTACATAGTACATAGTTTGAATATCATATATGTACATTTTATTTTGTAAGCTCATGAAAACAAAACCCTAAGGGCACGTTTGGTAGAGAGAATTTCAGAGATTAGAAATGAAGCAGAGAATAGGAATTCAGAGAAATGGAATTGAGTGAGAAATTTATTGAATTCCACCGTTTGGTAGCGCCAGAGAATTAAAATAAAAAATAATCATAAAAATCTTTATTTTTCTTTGAAAATCATCTAATTGAAAAGAGATTATAAAATAAAAAATAGTTTTTTTTTTATAACAAAATTCATATTTTAATCAAATTTTAACCGGAAGCAATTAAAAAAATTAAAAAAAATTAAAAAAAAACTATTTTTTATAAAAAAATTCATTTCTCTAGTTTCTCTATCAAAATGATGGAAATAAATGTTGTTAAATTACACTACATATATCTCTCCATTTCTCTATCAATTTCTCTTGATTTCTCCACTTTTTTAATTCTCTCTACCAAACATGAGAATTGAATTAATTTCCATTTCTCCACTATCAACTCTCCCTACCAAACACACCCTAAGTGGTGATTAACAAGATAACTAATATGTATAATATGTAAATAAAGTATTGAGAAGCTCAAAGTTTTAGATCACCTTAGGAGAGCAAGATGATAAAGAACTAATCAAAACTCTAAATAAACTTTACTTGATCTTGTTTAACCCTTTGCTAAAATGATTACCCAAGCTTCCAAAACTCTTTCAAGTACTTTAGTTAAATACCCATGATCCTTGTATGCTTATATAAAATTGAAAACTTAGGATTTGTTCTTGTGGTTTAATGTGGGACGTGAGCTAGAGGAGAGAAACAAAGAGATGCATGATTTTTCTAGTAAATGAGTTGTGTTTATTTCTTACTATAATGCATGCATATATATTATAAGACTAGTCAAATGCACTCATTAGAAAGTCCAAGTCCAAGAGCTAGAGGGACGTTTGAAGAAAAAAAAGGAGGAAAACATGGCAACATGTTTGTTTGCTTGCTACTACTAGACTTTAATTGATAAGAAATAAGAATATTAAGTAAAAATTTTGTGTGCCATGGTCTTGTGGTTGCCGTGATTTAGTGGAGGGAAGGAAAATGTTTATGAAATTTTTTGGGTATTGGGTATAATAGTGGGTATTTGTTGAAGCGTAGATAAATTTTGGTGGTTCCGGGAATGCCTAAATGTATTTTATCGCAACCGTAAAAACTTTACGTAGAAAATAAAAATAAAATATAAAAAGTTAATTATTATTTTCGTAAAAATAATATAAGGGTTGCTTGACGTAAACTTTAATTTGTTTGGTGCCCGTTTACGTTGAATGATAATTTTTAGTTTACGCGATTTAACTTAACGATTTAAATTAAAAGTTACGCGTACGAGACTAAAATAATTAGTTAAATAAATAGCATCGTAAAATTGTTCTGATAATACGAAATGTTACTAGATGAAGTGTTTTATACCTGAATCGATGATTTTAATCATCATTTTGAGTGGTTTTTAACTCGAACCTTCACCTATAGGCTTATTTATTAAGATTTGATCGTCTATAGCAACATCACCGTTGTTATCTTTTATTTTTTATGTGTCGTATGATTATGTGTGTGTGTTTTAGTGTGTGTGTTTTTGATCGGTTTGAAAGAATAGATCTGAAAGTATTGATGAAGTGGTAGGTATGTGAGTGAAATTGACCGAAATACCCTTCCGTCCTTTTTTAATTAAAAAAATTCTTTTAATCATGGCCTTTCATTATTTTTAGATAGATGGATGAGATCGGTCCCTCTGTATCCAAGAGAATGAGGGTATCCAATATAACCTCCTTCTAAGTTTTAGATAGACAACTATAATACAAAGTGTGTTAAGTTTAATTATTTCAACAATATATAATGATATCCTTTATGGTAATTTCAAGCAAGGCTATTTAATAATCTGATTTGCCAAATACTAAAATGAGTTTAAGGTTTAGGGTTCAGATAATAATTTGATTTGCCAAATACTAAAAGGGCAAATACTAAACACTTAGTGGACACTTTTGAAGGGTTTAGGGTTTAGGGTTCTATGTTTCAACTAGTTAAGTTCTATGTCCTTTATGATTAAGTGTTTAGTACTTGCACTTTTTTACCCTAATTTAGGTTTATAGATTAAAGGCTAATAAAAAGGTGTTGCGCTCATGATCTGTATATGATCAAAAATTTAATTAATAGAATTTTTTTTTTTTAATTGATCATAGTTTCATCTACAAGGTTCGTCATATTCATGAGCCTAATAATAATATCTAAATTTATTTTTATGGTCCTTGTTTGTTAGACGAGTTTTTTAACCGGCGTAGTGTTTTTTGTGGTAAGTAAAGTGAACTTCCTTCCCCTCACATGTTTAGAATTTGAAGTTATGGTTGGTCTTTCTTGCTCTTGTGGTTCCGAAAATTTGTTCCATAATCATTGCTAAGGTTTGTGGTTACGTTGAATGTAGAGATGATAATGACTTATACTATTAAGGGCATTATAAAAATTTGTGACGCAAGTTTATTTTATGTGGGTTGCATATTGAAATGGGTAAATATGGTAAATATGGTTTTTATATCGGATATACATGACATTATGAAATTTAGTTGGGTAAATATTTCATTTGGAGTTTTTGATTGATGTATATGGAATGAACTCATTCTTAAAATAACAAATCACAAGTGATTTTAAAAATCACGTGTGATTTTTTGAGCAGAAACTTCAACAATAAAAAATGGTCAAAAGTATATCAAAGTTTTTTTTGAACGGCAAGTTTAGTACAAGACCAATGTTAGCGAGTCAGAGACTCGACGCATCTGAGTGGCAAGAGCCCAACACAGATTTTTACCAAGAAGGAAAACCCGGTGAGGCTCGATACCAGAAGACCTCATGGTAACAATCTCCCCCAAAGCTCCTTAGGAGACCTCAGGTGGCCAACTGAGCTAAGCCCAGTTGGTTAAAAAAGTATATCAAAGTGTTAGTCTATTGAAAGACAAAAATATTCTCGTCGCGATGGTGTATTTATCATAGCTTGACGATTTACCATTTGAAAATATGTTGTTATTAAAAAAAAGGTGTAAAATAAGTTTTTTTGTTTGATAAAAATGAATAGCTAGTATTCGTCCATTTATTTTTTTTAAATGATTTACGTTGATCTCACCTCATTGGTATAAATATAATTACCTCCTCCGTCTCAAAATTATTGTCCCCGATAAAAAACACACAGTTTAAGAAAAGTGCATTTATTACTGCTTTATCTTCTCTACTTTTTGATAGAATGACAGTTTTACCTTTAGCTAATTAATTATAGTCTTCTTTAAAGTTTGTAACAATAATTTAAAACAAAGGTAAGAGCACAAGGTGTCATAACACCATAACATCAAAAAAATACTGCCACCTTTGGGCCAGTAAAATCCACACAAAACTTATCCCTTCTCCTACCTCTTTCTTTTTCCTCAACCTTCGACACCCTCCAAAAAACACACACTACACAACCACTCAATCAACACACACTAAACACAACATATACCCACTTTTTAAAAGAAAAAACAAAGAAAATAGGTGGTGTTGCAGCGTTGTTGTGGCAACGTTAGCCCCAATGCCGTGGCTCGTTTTCACTTTCCGGTATCATAACGCGTCCAGCGGCGTTGCCACGTGGGCATAACGTCGGTTGGGGCGTTATGACATCGTCCGCTCTAATAGAGTAAATTTGATCAAACTTCCTTATCTATTTTTAGTAGTGGACAATTAAATTGGTACATCTCAAAAAGGAAACGTGGACAATAAAAATGAGACGCATGGAGTAAATTTTAAATTTGGGTTAAGTACATTAATTAGAAACGTACTTTTCAAAATATACACATCTAGTATACACACTTGTTTTATTACCAATCTAGCCATCCAAACTTTTAAATTTGTAACAGCTGCTACTTGTTACCACCGGTTATCTTTTGAAAATGACTGACACGTCAGCATTTTTTTATTTTTCTTATTTCTTTTGAGTGAAATGAATTTGCCAGCGTGTATATGATATTTTCTTCTCATTTTTAATTTCATCTTCTTTCTACACCTTATCTCCAACCATCACCAGTATCGACTCAGGGGTGTGAATCGGGTCGGGTCGGTTGGGTTCGGGTCAATCGGGTCAAAGCTCAAAAAACCATACCCGAACCCGACCTTGTTTAAAACTCGGGTTACTCGGGTTCGGGTCAATCGGGTCGGGTCAATTCGGGTTCGGGTCAACCCGAATTTGAGTAAAATGACAAAAAAAAATTTTTTTTTTACTTTTTTAAATAGAAAATCTATTAATTTATATTGAAAAAAATTAAAAAAAAATTTATCCAGGTCAATCGGGTTGACCCGAATCCGAGTTAGCCAAAACATTCAACCCGAGACCCGACCCTATTTAGAACTCGGGTTATTCGGGTTGACACGGACTAACCGAGTTCTAAATAGGGTCGGTTTTACCTTTCGTCTCGGGTTGAAATGTTTTGGCTAACTCGGATTCGGGTCAACTACGATTGATCCTGGATAAATTTTTTTTAATTTTTATGCAATATAAATTAATAGATTTTTTTTTTTTTTTTCTATTTAAAAAAGTAAAAAAAAAGTTTTTTTTTGTCATTTTACTCAAATTCGGGTTGACCCGAACCCGAATTGACCCGAACCGAATGACCGAACACGAGTAAAACCGAGTTTTTTTAAACAAGGTCGGGTTCGGGTATGATTTTTTGAGCTTTGACCCGATTGACCAGAACCCGACCGACCCGATCCGATTCACACCCCTAGTGATGACTGGTGATGGTTGGAGATAAGGTGCAGAAAGAAGATGAAATTAAAAATGAGAAGAAAATATCTAAATAGGCAATGTATACATGCTGGCAAATTCATTTCATTAAAAAATAATAAGAAAAATAAAATGCTGACGTTGTCTGTCTTTTCAAAGATAACCCGGTGGTAACAAGTTCAGCAGCTTGTTACAAATTTAAAGTTTGGATGGCTAGATTGGTAATAAAACAAGTGTGTATACTAGATGTGTATATTTTGAAAAGTACGTTTCTAATTAATGTACTTAACCCAAATTTAAAATTTACTCCATGCGTCTCATTTTTATTGTCCACGTTTCCTTTTTGAGATGTACCAATTTAATTGTCCACTACTAAAAATAGATAAGGAAGTTTGATCAAATTTACTCTATTAGATTGCGGGACGATGTCATAACGCCCCAATCCGGACGTTATGCCTCTCAGGGAACGCCCGCTGACGCTTTGTACGGAAAGTGAAATCGAGCACGGCATTTGTTTTTGCCCCCCCCCCCCCCCCCCCCCCCCCCCCCCCCCTGTTTGCGCTATCGTGCCACAAACAACGCATGCAAACTCCACGCTATTTTCTTTGTTTTTTTCTTTTAAAAAGTGTGGTATATGTTGTGTTTAGTGTGTGTTGCTTGAGTGTTGTGTGTGTGTGTTTTTTGGAGGGTGACGAAGGTGACGGAAAAAGAAAGCAGGTGGAGAAGGGATAGTTTTTGTGTGGATTTTACTGTGCACAAATGTTGGCAGTATTTTTTTTGATGTTCATGGTGTTATGACACCTTGTGCTCTTTACATTTGTTTTATATTATTGTTTACAATTTAAAGAGTCTTATAATTAATTTGCTAAAGGTAAAACTGTCATTCTATCAAAAAAGTAAAGAAGATAAGCAGTCAATAAATTGATACTTTTACTTAAACTGTGAGTTTTTTTTTTTATAGGGAAAATAATTTGAGACATGGGAAGTAATTATATTTATACGAAATGAGAAGTGAGATAAACATTAATCATTTAAATAAAATAAATGGTTACGAACACGAGCTTTCATTTTATCAACAAAAAAAACTTATTTTACACCTTTTTTTAATAACTACATATTGCTAATGGTAAAATCGTTCAAAGTTGATAAATACACCATCGCGACGAGAATATTTTTATCTTTCAGTAGACTAACACTTTGATATACTTTTTTAACCAACTGGGCTTAGCTCAGTTGGCCACCTGAGGTCTCCTAAGGAGCTTTGGGGGAGGTTGTTACCATGAGGTCTCGGGTTCGAGCCTCACCGGGTTTTCCTTCTTGGTAAGAATCTGTGTTGGGCTATGCCCACTCAGATGCGTCGAGTCTCTGACTCGCTAACATTGGTCTTGTACTAAACTTGCCGTTCAAAAAAAACTTTGATATACTTTTGACCATTTTTTATTGTTGAAGTTTCCGCTCAAAAAAATCACACGTGATTTTTAAAATCACTTGAGAGTTGTTATTTTAAGAATGAGTTCATTCCATATACATCAATCTAAAACTCCAAATGAAATATTTACCCAACTAAATTTCATAATGTCATGTATATCCCATATAAAAACCATATTTACCATATTTACCCATTTCAATATGCAACCCACATAAAATAAACTTGCGTCACAAATTTTTATAATGCCCTTAATAGTATAAGTCATTATCATCTCTACATTCAATGTAACCACAAACCTTAGCAATGATTATGGAACAAATTTTGGAAACCACAAGAGCAAGAAAGACCAACCATAACTTCAAATTCTAAACATGCGAGGGGAAGGAAGTTCACTTTTACGTTACCACTAAAAACACTACGCCGGTTAAATAAACGTAGTCTACAAATCAGGGGTACCATATAATAATATTTAGCATATTTATTAGGCTCATGAATATGACGAACCTTGTAGATGAAACTATGATCAATAAAAAAAAAAAATTCTTTATTGAAATTTTGATCATATACTGATCATGCGCAACACCTTTTTGTTAGCCTTTAATCTCTATAAACCTATATTAGGTAAAAAGTGCAAGGACTAAACACTTAATCATAAAGGTCATAGAAGTCATAACTTGTTGAAACATTGAACTTTAACCATAAACCTTCAAAAGTGTCCACTATAGTGTTTAGTATTTGCATTTTAGTTTTTTGGCCAAATCAGTTTATAGACTGGACCCTAACCTAAACCCATTTTAGTATTTGCAAATCACGCATTATTATATAGGCTGTTTCTTGAAATTAATTTAAAGGTATCATTATATATTGTTGAACTAATTAAACTATATACAACACTTTGTTATTATAGTTGTTTTATTTAAAACTTAGAGGGAGGTTATATTGGATGCCCTCCTTTTTTTGTATACCAGGGGACCGATCTTAACCATCTATCTAAAAATAATGAAAGGCAATGATTAGAAGATTTTTTCTTTAATTAAAAAAAAGGACAAGGGTTTTGTGGTCAATTTCATCTCTTATACCTACCACTTCATCAATACTTTCAGATATATCTTTCAAACGATCAAACAATACCACACTAAACACAACACACACACATAATCGTACGACACATAAAAAATAAAAGAATAACGACGGTGATGTTGCTATAGACGATCAGATCTTAATAAATAAGCCTATAGGTGAAGGTTCGAGTTAAAAACCACTCAAAATGATGGTTAAAATCATCGATTCAGGTATAAAACACTTCATGTGTAACATTTCGTATTTTCAGATCATTTTACGATGCTATTTATTTAACTATTTATTTTAGTCTCGTACGCGTTTACTTTTAATTTTAAATCGTTAAGTTAAATCGCGTAAACTAAAAATTATCATTCAACGTAAACGGGCACCAAACAAATTAAAGTTTACGTCAAGCAAGCCTTATATTATTTTTTACGAAAATAATAATTAACTTTTTATATTTTATTTTTATTTGCTACGTAAAGTTTTTACGGTTGCGATAAAATACATTTAGGCATTCCCGGAACCACCAAAATTTATCGACGCTTCAACAAATACCCACTATTATACCCAATACTCAAAAATTTTCATAAACATTTTCCTCCCCTCCACTAAATCACGGCAACCACAAGACCATAGCACACAAAATTTTCACTTAATATTCTTATTTCTTATCAATTAAAGTCTAGTGGTAGCTAGCAAACAAACATGTTGCCATGTTTTCCTCCTTTTTTTTTCTTCAAACGTCCCTCTAGCTCTTGGACTTAGACTTTCTAATGAGTGCATTTGACTACTCTTATAATATATATGCATGCATTATAGTAAGAAATAAACACAACTCATCTACTAGAAAAATCATGCATCTCTTTGTTTCTCTCCTCTAGCTCACGTCCCACATTAAACCACAAGAACAAATCATAAGTTTTCATTTTATTAAGCATACAAGGGATCATGGGTATTATCTAAAGTACTTGAAAGAGTTTTGGAAGCTTGGGTAATCATTTTAGCAAAGGGTTAAACAAGATCAAGTAGGGTTTATTTGGAGTTTTGATTAGTTCTTTATCATCTTGCTCTCCTAAGGTCATCTAAAACTTTGAGCTTCTCAATACTTTATTTTTACATTTGTATTACATATTAGTTATCTTGTTAATTCACACTTAGGGTTCTGTTTGTGTGTTTGGTAGGAGAGTTGATCGTGGAGAAATGGAATATTCAATTTCATGTTTTGTAGAGAGATTAAAAAGTGGAGGGAAATCAAGAGAATTTGATAGAGAAATGTGAGAGATTATATGTAGTGTAATTTAACAACATTCATTTCCATCATTTTGATAGAGAAACTAGAGAAATGGATTTTTTTTATAAAAAATAGTTTTTTTTTAATTTTTTTTAATTTTTTTAATTGCTTCTGGTTAAAATTTGATTAAAATATGAATTTTGTTATTAAAAAAAAAAACTATTTTTTATTTTATAATCTCTTTTCAATTAGATGATTTTCAAAGAAAAATAAAGATTTTTATGATTATTTTTTATTTTAATTCTCTGGCGCTACCAAACGGTGGAATTTAATAAATATCTCACTCAATTTCATTTCTTTGAATTCCTATTCTCTGCTTCATTTCTAATCTCTGAATTCTCTACTACAAACGTTCCCTTAGGGGTTTTATTTTCATGATCTTTCAAAATAAAGTGTACATATATGATATTCAAACTATGTACTATGTAGTGATATAATGCTTAAAATACAAAGAACACACTCATTATGGTTATGGTTTAACTTATAAATTCATGAATAAAATACTTGTTGAAAGTTAATTACAAAGTTATATATATGTAAAGAGATTATCATGGACATTACTTGGACTAATGATGGACTAGAAGATCTAAAAATATATGAGACTTGTGGTATAAAATATGATAGAGGACTTGTAGCAAATTAACTAAGTTAAAAACTTATAAAAATAACTTTATACACATTTTTATTACAAATTCTCAAACTTACTGTTTTAAATTCGAAACTTTAACAGTTATTTTATGTTTTATTAAAATACTACATGTTATGAGGATCGTAAGCATATAAAGAACTCGAAAAACCAAGCTATAACGAAGAAGTTACGCCATTTACGAGTTTTCAATAAAAAGTAATTTTATAAAAGTAATTTTATAAACACTGACTACTGTTCATAACAGTGGGCGTTGGCAAGATTTATTCTTAGATGGACTTTTAATTACGATCCATGCATATAAAGACGACTAATAAACGGAGTTAAAATGTTAAGATCAGATCGTTTCAAAGATTCGACATGATATATATAAAAGTTGTGAAACTGTGCACGCTTCAGCAGCTGCTGAAGCTCACTTTTGAGGGCCTTCGGGTCCGATTGAGTCGAAGTGTAAAACTATAAAGTTGTTCGAAACGACATTTTACATAAACCTGCCGATTTTCATAATTTTCGGATGTATGGTTTGAAAACTAGACACTTTTCCTGATATAAATAGTGTTAGTTCGTTTTTAATAAAAAAAATTGCGAAACATTTTAGAATCATTTATATAATATTTATACGAGTTTTAACTTTAGAAATATTATTTTTCAAGACGATTAAACTACTTATACAATAACATTATACAAATAATAAAAACGTTAAATCAAGTATTTTTAACAAATAAATAAATTATTGGACGAGTATACTATTCTAATTTACGAGTACAAATACATGGATATTATTTAACAAGTACGATTTGAATATCATTTCAACTTATAAATTAAACAAAAAATGTCATTAGTGGTGTTGAATATTATACTGCTATCTATTGTGATGTATTATTTATTATAAATACGTTACACTTATACGACATATACTTAATTAGGTTGCATTCCGTCATTATCGTGAAGCATTTTCTGTTATACTCGGATTATTCATTCACTCAAGGTGAGTTCATAGCCCCACCTTTTTCTCTTTTTAATGGTTTTCTTAAACTGTTTTCGGGGTGAGAATACATGCTCATTTACTAAGCAATCAAATATAAAAGAATACTTTTTTAAACAACAATTTCTTCTTGAACAATAACTTAATATTGAACCACGACTTGTTCTTGATCTTCAAACCTCTTAGGGCACCTCCTCTTGTTGTGATACAAACTTCCACATAATATGAAAAAACATTCATGTTTTTCAATCTGAAAATTTAAAATGATTATATAACAAGAATAATGATTATCTGTTTTTTAGAAAAATGAAATATCATATATGATAATCACATGCCATATACATATGACAATAACAATATCATATATGATATACGTATGAAAAGTATCATATATGATAAATCAAACACGTTAACCAAAAGCTAATTAAAACTGCTTATTGCTAACTGATAAGCTAAATACACATTAATTCAGCTTATATCAACAAATTAATCTAATAGAGCTTATTCAGAACATAAAAAATAGCTAATAATAAAGCTTATTAACAATGGCAACATAAATAAGCTCACACGATTGCTTATAATTAATCAAATATAGCTAACTAACGCTAGATTTAAAATTCAGCAAACAATAATTCAAAATGAGATAATACTTAAAACTTTATTCAATAAAGTCCTAATTAAATTATGCTATCACTATAACAAATAATTAAGATATTCGATCAAATATGCCTGCAAATAAGTTATTAAATTCGGATGATGATAAATTGATAAGCTTATTCACATCAAATAAGCTAAAATAAGAACAAATATGAACCTGATGTTAATCAAATGAAGAAGGAGATGATCGATTCAAAATAAGACAATCATTGAAGATCGATCGATTAGTTGTTTGTGATGATCGATCGATTAGTTATAGCTAGGTGTAGAGAGAAAAAAAAGACGATCTGAAAACACACACTATGTGTGTGTATCAGATGAGGTGGTTATAAAATTAAAAAGTAAGGATATATAATGTACAAAAATACCCCTCTAGTGTAAATAGGCAATTTAATCTCATCCATTAGATGAGATGAAGATGGGAGGTGGGGATGAGTCCCCCGTATCCACAAAAAGTATGGTATAAAAATGAACTTAAATCTAAAACTTGTTGATAATTTCTTTCACATAATGTTTCAAAGGTAGTTAATATTATCGGGTCATTAAATTTTCTAAAATGCACGTATATTTGTTTACTTTTTTGAATGGGCCTTAAAAAAAGAAAATTAGTTGTATACCATTATCGGCCCAACTAAAACCACAACTAAGTTTTAGGTGGCGTTTCATTCATTAATTTTATATTCTGAAATTTTAAATTTCAAATTGCTTTAATTTTTGAGGATTTAAAATTTCAGAATTTAAAATATCGTCATATATATATTTGACAAAAATTTAATAATATTTTGAAAATCTATTCTTTACCGTTTTGTCTTTTGCAATTTTTTTAGAATTGACGTCATTTTATTTGTATTAAAATATAAAATACGTGGTAGGTAACAATAAAAAAGAAAGAAGTTACAGTTAGTTATTTTGGTTAATTTGGTAATTTATAAAAAAATTGAAGTAAATTAGAATTTCTTACTTTTTGGAAGCAATTTAATTCTTCTCATTTTGCCAATTTATGAAATTTTCTATTCCTTTATTTGATATACCAAACACAATATTTGAAAGAGTTTAAAATGCAAATGTTATAAAATCCTCACTATACCCAACCAAACGCACCTTATAATATACACTTATAATCTTACTAAATATACTAGTATGACTTTTCACTCTCGCCTCTCTTTCTTTTTCATAGCAGCACTCAACAAACTTCTTTTCTACTATTCTCTCCGTCCTAAATTAATAGTCACTCTTTTCATTTTAGGTTGTCCTAAAATTATTGTCCCCTTCCTAATATAGTTGTGAGTAATGTAGCAAGTTTACCATATTGCCTCTAATGATACTAGAAATTACAAACTTTATTCAAAGCTTTAATTAATTTCATAAGGGTAAAAGTGTCATTCTGCAAAAAAAGTAATAGAGAGAATGCATTAATGATTATATTTTCTTAAACTGTGTGTTTTTTGTCGGGGGACAATTAATTTGAGACGGATGGAGTATGAACTTTTCACACAAATACCAATGCACCAAGCCTGTGTTGACTATACAAGGAATCATCCATCAAATGAGAAACCAATTTTAGGTAAACGTAGGGGTAAACGAGTAATTTTGTTTAGAATAAGTAAACCGCGTTTGAAAAACGCAGGCTACTGCTTTCAAAAACTGCGGTTTTGGGTAATATCCAAACACAAATATCTAAGGGGAATTTACACGTTCGGCCTATGGTTAGGCCTGATTGCGAATTCAGTCCCTAGATAACGGGGGTCGATGTCGTTAATCCCTCAAGTCGAATTTTGTTACCCGTTGGTCCTCGTGCCTCAGTTATATGTAACGGGTGTTAGTTTGACTTTTCAACGATGGGCAGTTTAGTAAATTTAAATTTTTGTTATTATTTCACCGTTGGTCCCTCACTAAATTTTTTCCTTTTTTTGTTTTTTCCAACGGGTGTTTTACTGTTGCTATTTTTCTTCCTTTAACGCTTGCACCATTAGTCCCTCACTCGTTTCAGTGTATTATAAATGATGGTTTGATAAAAGTTTAGACACAAAATTATAAATGGCTGTTCATGGTGCGTGTGGTTTGAAGCTGCTGATTGTTCAATTGATTTTTCCAGCCCTTTTAATAAAAATGAATCAATCGTATCGTTTGCCAGTAATTCTTGGGCCTCTGTGTTGATTCCGTTGTCCAAGTCATCAATCCCGTAGCATTCATCATCTTCGGTTGGTCATCTCTTGATTGATTAGTCCATGTCGAAGATTACTTCATCGTCCCCTACCTTTAGTGTTATCTTTTTATTAAACACATCTATCATAGCTTGATCAGTTGCCAAAAATGGTCTACCTAAGATTATAGGAACTTTAGAGTCTTCGGGCATATCTAAGATAACAAAGTCTATTGGAAGAACGAATTTATCAACTTTGATGAGTACATTTTTGGCGATTCCCCTTGGGTATTGGATCGATCTATCTGCAAGCTCCAAACTCATTCTTGTAGCTTTTGGTTCTCCCAAACTGAGTTTTTCATACATCGTATACGGCATCAAGCTTATACTAGCTCCTAGGTCTGCTAACGCATTATTAATGTGTAATTGGCCAATGTCACAAAGGATAGTAAAACTCCCTGGGTCTTTTTCTTTTGACGGAAGCTTGTTTAATAATACCGCCTAGCATCTTTCATTCATAGTGATCATACAAGCTCCTTTGAGTCTGGCCCTATTTGTCAACAAATCTTTCAAAAATTTGGCATAATTTGGCATTTGAGCGATTGCTTCGATGAAGGGCAAATTGATGTGGAGTTGCTTCAGGTTTTCCAAGAACTTTTTCTGTTGAGCCTCTTCTTTTTCTTTTCTCAATCTTCGGGGAAAAGGAATGGGTGGCGTTTGTACTTTACTTGTTTGCTGAACAACAGGTTCGTCTGCCTTCTGGAGTTGGTCTTTGGTAAGGACTTCGTTTGATTCAACTGGTTTCTCATGATTTATTACTAGGGGTTCTTTCGTATGTATATTGGCGTTGTTATCTTGAACATCTTGAGTCGTTGTTTTTCCCCCTCTATTAGTCACTCCTTTGGCTTCCAGATTTGATATTGGAGTGTTATTGATCACTTTCAACAATCCTTGTACCTCGAACCTGAGCTCGCTTAACGAATTGTTTCTTTCTTTAAATAAGAGCTCGTTTGTTGTTCTAAATTCATGGATGAATGCTCTCATCTCCTCTTGCTCACGTTTTCCTTCGTCGATAAATTTGTATAACATTTCTTCCATCGTTAATCTCTTTTCCGGGTAAGTAAAGTGATATGGACGAAGTCCGAAGGTTCTTTCTGAAAAATAAGACATGATTCAAAGTAAAGCTATTCTAGAGAAATAAACTTGCAAAGATTTTGAAAATTTTAGTCAATACGTCGTATACAATAATCAGATACGTCGTATTGCTGAATCAGAAAGTTAGATACGCCGTATTCAATAGAGTTGGATACGCCGTATAGGGTTGTCGACCAGAACAGTGTATTATGAAAAGAAATTAAATAAAGAACACATAAACAAGACAAGAAAACAATTAAGGACATAATTATACACTAATCTAAATTACACTAATCCTAAGGGTGAGATCTAATCTAATGCCAAAAACCAAAATATCAATTAAAAATTAAGATTAATTCTCACTCACCGGCAGCGGCGCCAAAAACTTGATCGTGTCGTTGTGTGGTGTTAAATTATGATTCAAGTTTTAAATTTATATTTTGCCGACTTAACCAAAAACAACATTTTAACGGGCAGTGTACCCGGTCGGTGGGAGTTTCGTGGTAAGTAGGGTGTCGAACACTTGGAGCGAAGTTAAATCTTTCAATTTATTAATACTTTGATTTTTCTAATCTAAATTAGTCTAATCTATGCTAAACCTATGTTAATCCTAAATATAATGGAAAAGTGGGTTTTCAGCCTAAAAGACTGGCATAGGTTTTGTGGTGACTAAAACCAATTCAAGACACTTTAACTCACGCAAGCAAATTAACAGAAGATAAATGAGCGGTCTAGCCAAATATAAGAAAACTATATTACCATTGTTAATCCAATCAGAATGTTGGTTTGTTTATTAGTGCAATGATTACTTATCTCGAGGCGACATATCATTCTTAAGACTTAGGCGGTTTTACTTTCTTCCTAAGACCTAGGGACACGTAGATTTTTGTCACAATTCAAAGCATCCGAGCATAAAGTATCTTTATTTGCTGCTTATAATCTATCTTAGGGATTAAGGCAATGACGATCTTGTTAAACCCTAGCTCAAAGAGACTTTACCTACTTACTGCTTAACGACTCTTTATATACTAGTAGTCCACTATCGGAGTCTTTACCGATTGATTAGAACGTACTCGTTGGTACCAAGGTCACCTTATGGCTTAACTAAGCTCACAATCAAAGGGCAAAGATAGGTCAATATTTGTGATCCTATGATTCTAGATATATAAATTGCAATATGGAGAGCTATCCTGGACTCTTAGCCTACGTCCAAACAACACCGAAGTTGCAGCGCATTAAATATGTAGGACTAGACCCAATTGAATGATAGGTCACATACTTAAGCACGCAAACAAATATGATGATAAACATAAACAAGCAATTCAACGATAAATTAAGAAAACGAGATAAACAAACCAAACATTAAGATCTTTATAACAATGGCTAATACCCGAAGGTATTAGCCTTCAAATGTCATAATTAATACAAAAGTAATGATTTAGCCAAGGTAAACTAACCGAGTTAACGAATGATACCAAAAACTGAACGATTACAAGAGTATAAGAAATTACTCGTTGTCTCCTATGGAATGAATCGCGTTGCTCGAACTCTTCTGCTCTTTTTCTCTTCTGAAAATTAACTTTTATGATTTAGGTATCAAGAATATGATTTAGCACACTTAAAACTCGTTTTTGAGTTTTCTGTTTATAAGGTCTGAAGTTGGTTTTGATACGGCATATCCAAGGTCTTGGATACGACGTATTGGGGATTTCTTAGAGTAGGGACCACGTTTGATATCTTCCAGAATATTTTATTCCCATATAGCTTGAATACGGCGTATTGTCTTTCTTGGATACGACGTATTAGATCTTGTGGTCTTCTGTCTTTGGTGAGTGAAGGCACATATACGCCGTATCTTTCTTGATGGATACGGCGTATTGGTCTTTAGAACAGTAATCTTCAAATATCTTTGTTTAAGCTCCCGAATGCGTGCCTTTTAGTCAATTTTCACAAAGTACTCCATAATTACTGCAATTCTCAAATATGAACTATTAAGTAACAATTCTTTGCAATAATTATACGAAATGGGTTACTTACATGGGATAAATGATGCTATAAAATAGACATTATTTAATGTCATCAAAAAGACTTTTGTTTCCCATTATGTGTTTGGAGCAACTGCTATCTTTAATCCATTTGTCTGCCTCCATACCAATACTTAAGCATACCTAATTAACCAAATACAAACTCAAGCATTTGGTCTTAAATATCTCATGGTTCATAAATGTTAGTGTTGTACATTCCTTGCATTTTTTGCATTTGGTTAGGATATTGAAATCGAATATAATTTCCCACATGCATGTACCCTTGCGTTTGATTATTATTCCAATTCATGGGATAATAATTTGGGTAGTTAGATCCTTTAGAATTTCTTCTAGGTGGAGGTGTTTTAGATCTAAACTCGGTTTTAACAAATCATAAATCATTCTCAAGACATGATCTAAGATGTTGTTTGGTGGTGTTTTCATTAGCCTTTTGTATTCCTTTCTTCTTAACAATGATAAAATCCGATCGAGAAGAGGTAGTGGGCTTTAAATCTTGATGCGTGGTTTTCTTTAATTAATTATCAAGTTTTAAATTTGTAAAAATCGTCTACTCATGGTCTACAAATGCACTAACAGTCAGAGAACCCGATCGTGTGTAGTGTAGGATTGGTAAATCCGAGGTCGTTCCCAAGAGCTGTGTGTTGGGTTTCTAACTTGAGGCAATCTACTTTTAAACTAGGAAGCAAATTAAATTATCACGTTTGAATTGAGGAAATGAGAACTAAAATGGAATGGTTGAATTACAATCAAAGGGAAGAAGAGCATGCTAACCTAGCTGCATTTTAATTAATGTCGTGATTCAAATACTTATTCTAGATGGCATCACAAGGCCCGAATGGTCATCAAATCCTAACCTATAATTGCTAAATCCCGGTCTAATTGGTCATAGTAACCGAAATCTTGGTCTTGTTGGTCATGGTGACCTAGAATCATAGTTATTTGGCATATAAACACCTATTAGTGGTCTCTAACAAGAATTTTATCACACTTATGATCAAAGTATGACAACCAAATAAATATCCAAAATGAACAAGAATTAAGCTAGAAAATCGAATCACAATGATAATTAATTTGTAATAAAGATAACACATGGAATGTTTAGCCAAAAATCATATTCGTATAATCAAACTCACGGTCTATAATGAATGTAATAAAGAACATAATAATCGAACCAAACTAATATGATGATGATGGTGTCTTCTCCCCACAATCGAATTTATAACGTAGCTGGTAACCCTTTTCTTTTCGTCGCACAACAAACGAACGAGAAAGAATGAAAAAAAGTGTTATTGATAAATGCTAAATTGTATATGTAAATTACCCGGGATTTTGCCAAATAAAAGCCAAAATAATGCCAAAAGAATAGAAAAATGTATGCTTTTGTGTTAAATGTGCAGGAAAGGATAAAAAGGACAAAAAGAAGCAAAAACAGTCAAAAACCGATAAGAAATGGGAAAAAGACAAAGACAAGAAAAAGAGTGAAGAAACAGCCAGAAATCAAAAGCCGGATCAACCCGACACAGCAAGAAAGGCAGTCAAAGGTCAACATAATGAAGCCAAGGACCATTAGTGACAAGTATTCAAAGTTCAAAGACCTATTTTGAAGTTTTGAAGATCAAGGACTTAATTTGACAAAAGTGGAAAGTGTTTTATTAAAGAAGAAAAAGAAGAAGGAAAACACAAGGGTCGAAAGTGTCATTTTCAAATTTCTTTTATAACTAGAAAAGAAGGAGTGAAACGCAAGGACCAATGTTGCAACATTCCCATACTTTCAAACAGACAAAGCGCGTGTTTAAAACAACCCCAACCGCTCTAACCGTTTTTCCCGCCTAAATTCTCCACAAACCCAAATCGCGAAAATCCCAACCCCGCTCCTATAAAGCTCTTGAATTCGTTTCTAAATCCCTCTCCACATCAAAACGACCACGTGTCAACCAGTGATTGGATCAAACACATCATTTCTATAATCAAACGGCTACAAAAAGTTCGAAAATAATCAAGGGTCGAGATTGGATGGATTATTCTAGAAATCTTCACCTCTCTTCACCAATCCTCTATAAATAGAGCACATAGGTCTCATTTTTCAGTGGTTGATTTTTGTTTTAAAACTTTCTCTTTGTATTGTCTCAATTTTTAAGCAATTTACTCTCATTTTTAGCAAATAAGCTCTCAAGCTCTTGTACTTTCCTCATTCCATCTTGTACTTCTTCATTTGTGTAATACAATTTAGATTTCAAGTTTACTTGAACTTTAATTCCCATTTTAAGTTGTTTTCATCAATTAAGCTCTCAATAAGCTCTTTAGAGCTTATTACTGTTCATTAGCCCAAATTCAGTCAAATTTTGCTTTTAAGCAAGTCATTTACTCTTTTAGTTCAATGTTAAGTCAAAGTATGATCACTTGAGGCTATTGAGTTCAATTTGGAAGCTTACAAGGTGAATAAGCTTAAATTTAGCTTATCAAGGTTTAGAGGCTAGGGAGCCATATAGGATCAAGCTTTTTAAAGTCACTCACTCAGATAGAGTGACTTTAGTGTCTGAGACTTCACAAATACAGGTTTTACTTTCTCATTTACAGTTTAGCATTTAGAGCTTATTACAAATTGCTTATTCAAATGAGTTTTAATGACTATTCCTGTTTTATTTAGCTTAGATTAGATTGTAGATGTTATAGTTTTAAAACTGTTTAGTTAAATGTCATTTAGCTCTCATCATTTTTCAAAACTGTCATTTGGCCTTAAATAAGCTAGAAGAGAAACTTGCTATTTCTTTCAAATAAGCTGTGAACTTTAGTTTTCAAATAGCTCTATTAGGTCAATTTGAGTAGGAGTAGATAAAAGGATTTAAGAGTTTTAGCTTTTAAATAGGTTTTAATCACATTTATAGTTGACAGTTTCAGAATTAAGTAGTGTTTGGTTTAAGATGGTTTTGACTCTTAGAGTCAAAGAAATTTTGTCAACCTCTTTCATTTAGTTGAGTTTAGTGATTTCATTAAGTTTAGAACAGTTTTTAAAATTTAGTTTTTAGTTTTATGAGTTTTGAGCTAAAAGAAGTTAAGTTTACACCAGGACACTTTGAATAGAAAGAACTTTTAGAGTTAATAGATTCTTAGGATTTTAGAGTTAAACCTGTGTTAATAAAAATTTAGATACAAGTTGAGAGTGTTTGAGTGTTAGTTAAAGAGATTAGCCTGCATTTGATCATTGTGTCAAATGCATCAGCAAATGACAGCAGCAAGATTAGGTACAGGATAATTTCTTCTAGGATTTTCATCTCTAGTTTTAATTCTGAAAAATCTTTTATCTAGTTTAGTCATATATCTTTAGTATAGCTTGTCTTTAAAGTTACAGCTTTTTGGGATAAGAAATAAGAAGTATTGCTTATTTGAAAAATCTTATAACTGCTTAAGCCTAAACTTGCACTTTTTCATCTTAGTTTTCTTGTTAATATTGTTAAGTTTAGCCAATGTTTGTTTAGATATCTTTAACATACATCTTAGTCTACAAATAGCATCTTTTGTTCTTAATTTTCATCATCTAATAAGCTAGGAATAAGCAAGAATTCAAAAAGATAGGAAAATATCTAGTTTCTGTAACAGGAACTAAAAGTTTAAGTTGCTAGCTTATTGAGTGGTTAAAAGTAGAAAGTGCTTTTGTTAAAGTTGTTAGAAATAAGCTAGACTATAACTTTCATGTTTTGAGTTTTTTTTGAAAAGCACTTTTTCAATAAGCAAAATTAAGCCATAAGCGTAGGGTCTTTTTTGTACTTTTCTAATAGTTCAAGGTTAGCCGTTTTAACTAGAGTGTAAATTTCCCATATTTTGCCCGCCTACCCTGTAGTTTCCCTTTTTACATTTCCTACCCTGTCTTTCTTAGAATAATAAAAAGTTTAATATTTTTAGAATTTAGTTTTAATAAATTTAGGGTTTGTGTTTTAATTGATTAAATTAGGTATCAATTAGCTTATAAAATTTAGGGCTTTTTGTGTTAATTGATTTCTGCACCTTTGAAGTTTATAAAAACTATTTTTCCTAATTTTTCCAGTAAAATTTATAATTTCTAGGAATTAAAATAGATTAAATTGATTTACTTTTTCTTAGATAATTCATAAAAAATAGAAAAATAGTTGAAAAATTAAAATTCTTTTTGCAATAATTTTCTTTTTAAATCTAGTATTTTTGAAAAATAAAAACAAAATTTTAGTGTTAATTTTTAGAAAAAGTTTATTTTTGATTAATTCATTAAACTTTAGAAATTCATAAAAAATTCAAAAATAGTTAAAAAATTCTAATTCTTTTTCCTAAAATTTTCATTTTAAATTTGTGATTTTTAGGTATAAAATTTGTTAAAAGTTGTGCCTTAGATTTTAAATTTCAGTTTTAGCTCGCATTTTTACGTTTTGTGCATTTAAATTTTGTGATATTTCATTGTTTTTAAATTCGTGCTATTATATTTTGTAGTGTAATCAAAAGTTTAAAAATCCTTTACCATTCTTAACTCGAATCCGAATTATTCCTAAATTCTCAATTCACGATTTCGTTGGGACACGACCCGAGGAAAAGTACTTCCCGGATAAAAAATATACAAATTGTGTTTTCTTTTGTAAGATTTTTTACCTTATATTTCTCTTGTTTGGGAAGTATTTTGGAAAGAATTCTTACGGGATTAATACTATATACGTATAAAAATTTGACTACACCAAATTTTGGCGCCGTTGCCGGGGAAGTCGTGAACGATTGTTGAAGAATATTCGTTGAAGCTTCAGCCCCTCATCGTCTTTAGTGTAAATCCTTTAGTCCTTAGGATATTTATTAAACTTCATAATAGTTGCACACATTAGGTCCCTGGAGTTAGTGCCCCTTAGCGTCCAAGGGACTAACTACGACGTAGTAATAATAATCCAACTACGCTATAGTTCTTCTTAAACATATATATCTGCCCTAAATCATGACTAGCTATGGCGTAGCCATAACGGTCCAACTACGCCGTAGTTGTGACATCAGCATAATATATCCACATCACGTTGAAAGCTACGGCGTAACTCCAACGACTTGGTTGCATCGTAGTTCTTTTTAAACATATAATCTTCTTCCAAATTATGATTGGCTACGACGTAGCTAAAAGGGTCCAAGTACGTCGTAGTTGTCTTTAGAATGCGGTTTTCATGTATTTTGTCCTTTTTGCCATTTTCTGCATCTTTTCCGTTTGAATGCCATAATTATCTTGAACCTATAATGTGAAAGAATTAAGTACCAGATTTATATAAAAATAATAAAAAACAAGGCAATAAACATGGGAATTCGATATAGAAATGTATTAAACATTTGATGTTATCAAGTATCCTCCCACTTGAATTCTTTTTGCCCTAAAGTAGACCTTTTAAATAATTCTCAAAAAGATATCTCCTAATTTATCTTGGAAGACTTGAATTTAAAAATTACCTAAGCTAGAAAATTCGAAACCAAGCACCTCACAAAAAGCATATGAAATCACACTCATACTCTCACTAATCTATGTGTTCATTTTTGGGTAATCACTCAATTGCTCAGTTATGGCGAGTATTTTATCATACGCTTGGCAAGGATACTAATCTCTACCACTAGAGTCTAGATGCAACTATTCTAAAAGGTAAATGGGTTGACACAACATAATGACTTACGGGGTGATTCATTCTTATAAAGTATTCTTTACCGATACCATTATTCAAGAAAAGGTGACAAAACCACAAATGCTCGCCTAAATCCATAAACGAGACACCTGTGATTGCTTAATTCCTTAACTCGAATAAGCTAGAAGTTATGATTAAGAATGATTAAGGGTAGGATAAAGACACGAGAATACATTTAAATAGGTGTAAAATGAATAGTAAACAAACAAATAGTCTCCTAAGTCCACACTCTCCGCGTCACTAGTCGCATTCAAATCTCATAAGGCAAAAACCAAGGGTCAAGAGTCAAGGGTTCTTCAAACTACATGAGTTAATGCATATAATGTGTAATGAAATGCCTCATAATCTCCATGAACTAAGCAAGTAAGACGCATAACTCGGCCATCATCAACAATGAACAAAAAATCATGTGTCATTTAAAAAAAAAAATTGGGCAAAATCAGCACATAATCTAACCAAATACTCTAAATCTCTCATTTCTATCTCCCTTCCCCCACTTGAGATGTACAATGCCCTCCGTGTACAAATATAAACTTAAATAGAAAGGAGAGATGGAAATGGCACGGGTTTCTAAGTGCAACCCGTTTACATACATCATAGAGGATATGTCTAATCAACGCCAGCTGGACAAGCGAGAATACTTATCACTACACTTAATGACATATAAGCTGATTTATATTTACGATGAGCTATAAACAAACTAATAAATATTAAACACTTGCTTGCATGCTTTTTATTCTTTTCTTTTCTGTTTTTTGATGCAAGACAAGGATCAATGAAAGAATAATAGTACGAATACATATATACACGAGCATCCCCCCACTTGAGATCAACTATCTTCTAAACCCAAATTTCTTTACATACCCTCTATCATGACCCGTGATTTTCACTAGTGGAACCAAAATTAACTAGCAACTCCTCGACTATGGACTTAAAGAAACTATAGGGTAGGCTAGGCGATTTGTGTAACAAAACAAACACATATTGGGTTAAAAAAAATGATAGCAAAGGCTCAACAGGTTGTACTAGGGGTACCTTACACTTATAATGAGTGTAACAAAGGGCTTCATAGGGAGATTGACTAATCAAAGTGAAAATTCAATATACACAAATACATAGCATAAACAGATGGGCTATTTGGGGTAATCCTAATATTTTCCTTTTATCCTAGTTACACTGATTACGCTAAGTTTCCTCAGTGCAATGCTCATTTTAATGGTCTTAAAAAGATATACCAAGCCAAGTTCTAAAGTCTACTATAGCCACCGGCACACTCATTTTTATTCAATTTATGTATAAGGGGAAAACAGAAAGGCTTATCCTCACACAATGGAATTACTCCGTATAAGGTAGGTGTGCTCAGCTAAGATTAAACTACTTAAGTAATGAAAAACATGTCAAAATTTTATTAATGAAACATTTTTCAAGAAAACCTAGAAAAATAAAGACAAGTATAATCAAGTAGTCATTTATTTCTAATCCCTTCCCCCCACTTGGGTCATGCTAAGCATATAAAATAAAAGTAGAAGGGTTAGAAATGGAACATAAGTACTCCCCTTGATTTGCTCGGTTTGATCAATAAATAGCATGTCCTGACACATGCTCTAAGTATGCTTCCTTGAGCAACATCCACAATCTCTAACAACTCATCATCATCTTTGGTATAACATCCAACTAGTCTGGATTTGAAATGTTTCCATGTAGCCAAGTATCATCCTAGCACCACTCCACGTGCATAAACCTGTATAGCTGCAAGGAATCTAATACCAAAAGCATAAATCCGGATAAAAGCAAGATAAGACATAATGTACAAAATAATAATACAAGAAATGCAATAAAATCCTAACTCACTTTCGTAGGAAGCACGGTTGCATTTAGCGTATGCACCAAGTCTTTTAAACCACTTGGTGTCCCGAGTGGACGAGTGAAGTCTCGTGAGGATTTTCAAGGAACACACCCACAAAGTTCATTTACTAAAATGTATAAAGTTTTGTGAAGGTTCAAAATCAATTTTGACAAAAAGTCTTATAAAAGGAAACTACGGCGTAGCTACAAAGGTAAGCTACACCATAGTTAAGTAAACTTGGGCAACCGTTGACGCTGGGAGACCATCTACAGTGTAGCTTAGGTATACCAGCTACGCCGTAGTTAGACAAGCAAGCTTGCCCCACTTAACCATGAGCTGAGGCGATATCATTCCTTTTTCCCTTAGCTATAGCATCCTGAAAAAATGGTGAAGAACACATAAAACCAAACAAAATATAGAAATGAAATTAAGAATAAAACATAAGTAAAAAGATAGGCATGGGGTGCCTCTCATGAAGTGCTTGTTTTTGTTCGAGTCATGAGCTTGACTCCACCCTTATTTACTTGGAACAAGGGTGTTCATCCCCTCACTTGAAATTAAGTGTGGATGATAGTAGCTATGCACACCACAAGGGTGTAAGTATGCTATGTGAGGGACATAAAAGATTAAAAATTCATACCTTCGGGGAATTGAGAATTCACTCTTTACCTTATTAGAAATGGAAGATTTAGTATTGTGTTTCCAATGATCCCTGGGCTCCATAATAACTAAGAAATGGTTCTTAGTTAGATACCATTGTAACTCCTATTTAGTCTTTAAATGGTCAACATCGGGGTTTTCATCTATCTTAATGTCCCCCATATGAACTTCCTTTTTTTCGAATGCAATGCTTGCATTAATATTTTCTTCAACATGTTCACAAACACTAGCAAATACATTAGTAACAAGAAAAATAGGGAAGTCAAGAAGATCACCATCCTCTTGGTCAGTATCTCTAAATTTATTATCATCACACACATTCTGAACTTCTTCTTGTTCTTTACTCCTAAGGTTTTTAGCTCATATTCTGAAAAAGTCACCCAAGATCTCTTCTAAGCTAAGATCCTTCTCATCCAATGGAGGGTTAGGTATATGTGGCGATTAATCAAAAAACTAGGATGTAAAACCATGAGTGGGATTCTGTAGTCCACTTGTCTTTGAACATTGCATAGCCATGTATAACTCATGCTCTTCTATAGTCATGCTATCAATGTCCACTTTATGTTTCCTCTTTGACATTGCTAATTCATATCGCTTATATTTCTCCAAAGTCATATATGAATGTCAACTTCACCGCTACTATAGTGGGGGTATGGAATCAAGTTTGGTACATGGTTGACGAGTTTAAAAACAAGGTTTTAAAGGGGGGTAATCTACAATACTCATCCTCATCAGAATCTTCATTCCAATTACTATAAAAAGAATCAACATTTCCCTTTTTATACCTTGTCGTACGCCCCTTGGATCTAACACTCTTCCATATCCTACTTTCCTTCTTGGATTCATACCTCAAATACTCCTCCAGTGTTATCTTTTCAATATCCCGTTCCATCTCCATTGTGGCCTAAGAGAGACACAAAAACGAAAGAGACCGTCGAAATTTTTTGTAGTCACACAAACAAAAAGAAACTAGAAGATATTAAAAACAGAAAATCAGTGTTTCTTAAAATTCAAGAGAATAACTTAATAAATCAAAAACTAAATCCTAAAAATGAAAATGAATCCTCAAATTAAAAACCTAGTTACAGCTCCCCGGTAGCAACGTTAAAAACTTGATGCGTGTTTTAGCTTTAATTAATTATAAGTTTTAAATTTGTAAAACTCGTCTACCTATGTTGTCCAAACGCACCAACGGGCAGAGAACCCGATCGTGTGTAGTGTAGGATTGGTAAATCTGAGGTCGTTCCGAAGATCTATGTGTTGGGTTTCTAACTTGAGGGAATCTACTTTTACACTAGAAAGCCATTTAAATTATCACGTTTGAATTGAGGAAATGAGAACTAAAATGGAATGGTTGAATTACAATTGAGGGGAAGAAGAGTATGCTAACCTAGTTGCATTTTAATTAACACCGTGATTCAAATACTTATTCTACATGGCATCGCTAGTCCCGAATGGTCATTGAAACCTAAACTATAATTGCTAAATCCCGGTCCCATTAGTCATAGTAACCGAGATCTTGGTCCTGTTGGTCATGGTGACCTAACATCATAGTCATTTGACATATAAACACCTATTAGTGGTCTCTAACAAGAATTTTATCACACTTATGATCAAAGTATAAAATGTCAAATAGATATCTAAAAGAACAAGAATTAAGCTAGAAAATTGAATCACAATGATAATTAATTTGTAATCAAGATAACACATGGAATGTTTATCCAAAAATCATATTCTTATAATAAAAACCACGGTCAATAATGAAAGTAATAAAGAACATAATAATCGAACTAAACTAATATGATGATGATGGTGTCTTCTCCCCACAATCAAATTTATACCGTAGCTTCTAACCCTTTTCTTTCGTCGCACATCAAACGAACGAGAAAGAATGGAACAAAAGTGTTCTATATGTTCTATATATAGGCTAAGGGAAGTTTGAGTCTTGTACCACTTCAGCCCCTCATCGTCTTTAGCGTAAATCCTTTAGTCCTTAGGATATTTATTAAACTTCATAATAGTTGCACAAATTAGGTCATTAGAGTTAGTACTCGTTAGCGTCCAAAGGACTAACTACGGCGTAGTCATAATGATCCAACTACGCCGTAGTTCTTCTTAAGCATACATATCCATGCAAAATCATGACTAGCTATGATGTAGCCATAACGGTCCAAATACGCTGTAGTGGTGACATCAGCATAATACATCAACATCACGTCAAAAGCTACGGCGTAACTCCAACGACTTGGTTATGCCGTAGTTCTTTTTAAACAAAAAATCTTCCTCCAAATTATGATTGGCTACGACGTAGCCAAAAGGGTCCAACTACGCCGTAGTTGTCTCCATAATGCGGTTTTCATGTATTTTGTCATTTTTGCCATTTTTCGCATCTTTTCCGTTCCAATGCCTTAATTATCCTTAACTTGTAATGTGAACGAATTAAGTACCAGATTCATATAAAAATAATATAAAACAAGGCAATAAACACGTGAATTTGATATAGAAAAGTATTAAACATTTGATGTTATCAAAACACATCCTGTCCCATTTTGGCCAGTTGGCGGATCCACGGATCCTTCATTGAAGGATCTGTCTTTTATATCATGGGATCCGTCCCCTTCCAAAACATTTTCGGACTTGACAAATTTTACTTATTTTGTCCGCTTGTTGATGCTTCATTTTTATTTAATCCTAAACCTACTTTACTATTAGGCAACCTTTGAGCATTTAACATTTCCTTAAGTGAATTACTACTTTGTTCAAACTTCATGAACTTAGATGCATCATTAACAAGTTTATCTTGAGACTCTTTTAGTTTATCATTTTCTAAACGAAGTTCTTTACATGACTCACATCTAATGTCAATGTCTTTGTTTCTCTCAAGTCTTTTAATTTTTTCTTTTAATTTAAGAATTTCATTTTCTAAAAGACCTCTTTTAGTTTTTGGAATCTTGTTCTTGTTAATGATTTTTAGACTGATTTCACATATATTATGATACTCAATTTGCATAGCATCATCATATAAGGAAGAAGCATTATCACTAAAATAAGAAGAGTCAAGAGTTACCTCGTTTGATGATTGAGCCATGAGACAAGTTTCTTCGTTAGTCTTTTTCTCGTCTTCATTTTTGCTATCACACCAAGAACCCCCCCCCCAAAAAAAAACGCCTTTTAGAAGCATTTCAGATCACTATTGCCTTTCTTTTCATCCCTTTTCCAGAAAGACTTCTTTTTGTGACGTGGTTGTCTAACGAATCTATCATTTCTTCTAAAGAACTTCTTGAAACCCCTTACCTCCATAGCATATTTTTTGTCTTCACTACTTGATGTCGATGTTTCATCATCACTAGACTCTTTCTTAGCTTTTAAGACAATGGACTTGTCCATTTCCACCTTGCCTTTATAAATCTCGGAATCCTTTTCCATGATTACCTCATGTACTTTGAGATTATCGATGAGCTTGTCTAGAGCTAGTGATGACAAATCTTTCGATTCTTCAATAATGGTGACCTTTGATCTCTAATTCGGATGAAGAGCCCAAAGAAACTTCATAACGTAATTCTTGCTTGGAAAAACCTTCATCAAGAGCTTTAAGACTAGTAATAATAATGTTAAATCTAGCAAAACCGCTATTAATAGATTCTTCTTCAAAGATAGAAAATTCTTCATATTGTTAAACAAGAAGATCAATTTTATTATCTTTAACTTGGTTATTTTCTTGATGTGTGATCAACAACGATTTTCAAATTTCTTTAGCCGTTTTACACATAAAAATTCTTTCGTATTCCATTTTAGGCAACGCATTATAGAGAACCATTTTGGCCTCATTATTTTTAGCAAGTTTCTTTTTAAGAGTGTCATCTTGGATTTCAAAATGACCTACCTCAAGAGCTTGAGTAGTCGCGTTTTTGACAACTGGTGAAAAATCACCATTAATGATAATATGTCAAAGATTAAGATCTTTTGATTACACATAAGTTTTAAATCTATTTTTCTAATAAATAAAATTGTCACTTTCAAATAGTGGTGGTCTTTACATAGATTGCTCTTCT
>BQNB010033355.1:0-52406 GCA_026074375.1 Tanacetum coccineum
ACACCGAAAACTCGTTTTTGAGTCTTCTATTTATAGTGTCTGAAAAAGACTCGATACGCCGTATCTGGCAAGGTTGATATGGCAAATTGGGTTGGATTCCTTGGAGTGCGTGTTATGTTCAAATCAATCAGTGATATCATTCCTAATTTACTTGATTTACTGTATCTTCGAATAGTTATCTTCATGGATACGGCGTATGTAGACAGCATGGATACGCCGTATTGGGAATTGGTCAAACGCGTTTTCTTGTGAAGGCTTGGCACAGATATGCCGTATCTCTTTAGTTGTATACGGCGTATTAGTGAAATTTTAGCAATCTTCAAATATCTTCATTTTTTCTCTAGATTATGCGCCTTTTAGCTTGTCTTCACAAAACACTTTTGAATTACTGCATTTATCAACTTTAAAGCAATTAAGTACCAAATAATGCAATAATTAAATAAAAGTAGGCAAAACAGATGGGATGAATGATATAATAAAGTAACGTTATTTGATGTCATCAAATATCCCCCCACTTGAATCCTACTTGTCCTCAAGTAGACTTTAGAAAAAGTTTTAGTTTATGAAAATGTGTCCCAACCGAAGTTGAGGTTTCTCCGTTTAAGCATCGTTTTGTCCTAATCACCTGTACATAACCGAGCTCCTCACGAAATATGGAAATGAAAATACTCAGATCACTCAACTAATCTAGGGTGCAACATTTAAATAGTACGCTCAATTGCTCGGTCGTGATTAGCTTCGTATCATAGGCTTGGCAAAGATACACATCTCCACCGCTAAAGCTGAGGAAGAACAAGTTCAAAAGATAAATTGGGTTTAGAAGGCTTAGGGTTGATCATTCAATAGTCTTTCACCATAAGTACCAAACCAACAAGGCAGCTGAGACATGCATACATGGCCGTAACGACAGAATAGACATGCATGCTCAAACAAGTCCTCGTTCGAGTAGACATTAAGGTTAGTTGCTAGGAAAAGGAAGTAAAATGGGTGTTAAACAAAATTCACAAAACAAATAGATTAAGCCAACAAATAAGGTACGGTTGCTAGTAACTCTCTCCCGACCGTTCCATGACAAAGACTCAAACATATAGACAGACGCCTTGATCACAGAAATGACAAAGACAACCTAAGTTGGTGTTCCCATAACGGTCAACTTCCCTTACATCCCGCTCTTTACATACTTTTACATAAGTGGTGATATCGGCCACTTTTTACAAGACTTTACATCTGTTAGCCTCACTTTTAGTGAAGCTGGCGTCTTACACGTGAATTGGACTAGTTTTGGACACTACGTACCACGTAGGGGTCATTTATGTTAACTAGGAATAGTTAGCTTTTTGTTTTAGTATAAATACCCCTCATGGCTCTCCATGAGGGGGTTTACTATCATAATTCATCCGGATAATCTTTTCCTTGTAAAACTTCTTCTTCGGACATGATTCATAATCGCGAAAGTAGCAAAACTTACGAGCTACATATTTTTCCCATTGCATTGTGCAATTTCTCGACCATTACAGAGATAGAAAAATTTCACTTTGACACAGGAAATACAAAACTTTACACGAAAGCAACTAGCAACATTGATTAAAAGGCTAATCTAACCACGGTAGGGAAGGTGCAAAGTGCAAAGGTTGTAACGAAAATATAATATGTGTATCAAAAAGAAAGGAATGGCTTAACAGGTTGTTCTAGGGGATTTTACTCTGAAAATGAGAGTAATCAAGGGTTACACGGGATTTAAATATCCAGTGTGGTTGGTTAATTTTACGACATGTAGGCTATTTGGTTTAATCCTAGAAATTTATCAGTTGAACATGTTCTCCATCTAAATCACCATAGTACTATTCATTGCGGGGTCTCGATGATATACCTGGCCAAGTTCTTAATGTCCACTACATCACCGACACACTCATAATTTTGTGGAGTTTTTAGTAATCAATTGGAAATGGAATAGGCTTAATTCTCACAATATGTATCAAGGGTTATAGTGCGCTAGGTAATATAACTAGTGATTTTTACAAAAGTCATGCTAAAAAAAAATTAAATTTGGCCTATTTTTAAGCATTTTTAAGCTCGTAGCATGTTATTTTGTAAAAAAGAAGACAAGTACGTTCTAATTCTCCACCCCCCCAACTTAAATTATACAACGTCCTCATTGTATATGTAAAACAATTAAATAATAAGGGAAAATAGAATTAGAATGGAAAACTTCCTGATGTTTTGCTCGTGATAATTCTCCAAGATGAGTTCTTGAGCCATATAAAATAAGGTTATGTTGACAAGGCTGCAAACATGCCGGATGGTTCATCCAACATGTCCTTTTCGAATATTACCATACCATAGTTTCAGCAAGGTCCTGCATAAAAGATTAGAAGATAAGTGCAATTTCTATCTCGCTACAATGGTACAAGAAAACAATTAAACACACAACTATACAGGGGTTAATACGCCGTATCCAAAACCCTAGGATACGCCGTATTGTTCTTGTAAAAATAATTAAATACTGGAAATTAAATATTTAATTTTAAAACTGATAACATCCAGACATCTCTATAGGTCATATCCAGAGGGGTTTGATAGCCCGTTTTATAGAGTGTCTGGGAAGACAGGACTCGTGTAAGAAACAATAATATGCGGCAATACAATTAAAAAATGACCGGGTTGTCTACCAGGAAGACTTTGGTTTCAGCTGGTCTTTAAGTTTGACCTTTTTCATTCATCATATACAATTTGCTCGCACTCATCCTCGAGAGCGAACTTCATCATAATCATTTGGCATGATGCGTACTTCTTGCAAATTTGCATGCCGAGCACAACGTCTTTTATCATATCATCATCGTCAATGATGGTAAAACCTGAAATAATAGAAAAACTTCCGACAAAGACATGTATATCGATCAAAGTTCTGGCATGACTCTTCCCTTCATCCTTTACTTTAATTATGGAATAATAAAAGCTTTTGGACATTAAGAGTTAATGGGGCAAGATGGGAGTGTTGGTACTAGTCTAATCATACTTTTCATGATTAACAGGAAAAAAATTCATTTATATAAGAGTCAGTTTTAACAAAAATTGGCTCAAAATCAACATCTTGATTCGTTTTAGGTTCCTGAGGTGTGTCCAAATCATTTAACTCTATGTAATTACCATAAGTTGGGTCAAATGGTTATACACCTCTCCTAATAAAGCTATGTTTTTGAAATCAACGAATTTTTATCACCAACAAGACCCTTTTGATTATGCTAGTGATGGGCTTAATACTTTTAAAAACAAGTTTTTCTTCCCCGACCCTTAAAGTAATCTTCCTTTTGAAGATATCAATCTTGGAATGGGGAGTTGACAAGAATGATCGTCTGAGGATTAAAGGGACATCGTTATCCTCGGGTTGTCCAAGATGATAAAGTCTATAGGGAAAATAAATTTGCCTATCCTTACTAGCACATTTTCGGTGATACCCCTTGGTTGTTTTATGGTTCGGTCAGCTAGTTCGATGGTCAACCTAGTGTGAGATAAATAAAATTCCTAGACCAAGGTTGGTGTAGGTAGAGAATGGCATAACGCTCACACTTGCTCCTAGGTCAACAAGAGCTTTATCAAAATAGATATTATGAATAAAACAAGGTAAAGTAAAGCTCCCTGGGTCTTTTTCTTTCTGAGGCAAGGTGTGATCATAAGCATCCAGAATCTTCACATCTTGTGCCTTTATCCAATCATCACATGCGAAGTTTTTTGCAGTTGTCCAGGGAAAGGGATTGTTTTAGAAAATAAGCTCCTGTGATGCGTGTCTGATACGGCGTATGGACCACATCAGATACGGCGTATCTCAGAAAAACCAGCTTTAGCAGTTGAGATCGATTTAACTTGGTCTCGAGGGTTTGTCTCCATAGAGCTGGACAGACTTCCAAACCCTTTTTCTTGCAAGACCTTGCTCATCTGTCCAATTTGTATTTCTAAGGTCTTAATCGAAGCTCCTTGATTTCTTATTACTGCATCGGTAGAAGCTCAGATCTCCTTGATTATGTTTAAGTTTTCTTCATGCCTTTTAGCCGATTCTGCCATAAATTTGGTCAATGATGTTTCCAGGCTTGTTCTCTTATCAGGATACGAAGAGTTTCCATTGTTTCGTTGGTAGAATCCTGGACCAACTACTCTATATTGTCCTCCAGGTTGATAAGGTGTACCGAACTGTGTATAGTAAGCTTCTTTTAATTTTTTCCATTCTTCCTTTTGTGGACAATCTTTTGTATAGTGTGGCCCCTTGCATAGTTCGCATCCGACCTAAGCAGCGTACACTTTCTTATTTACTTTCTTTATTTCTCGTCCGAGATTTTTGAGTTGGGCTTGGATAGCAGCAAGCTCGTCAGAAGTTTCGGTACTTTTGGTTCTTGAAGATGTTTCATTGTGCCATTTCTGGGAGTATTCAGCCATTTATTGGATGGCTATTTTAGCATCAGCGACAGTTTTGGAAGGTATGACACCCTTTGAGTCAAGAATTTGTCAAGTTGGAACATCGAGCCCATTATAAAACAAGATGACTATCCTGCATGTCGGTTATAGTAATGTTGAGGGCACTTCATCAGCAATTCTTTAAATCTTTCCCATGCACGGAAAAGGCTTTCGTCGGCTTCCTGCTGGAAGTTGTTATTTCCTCCATTTTCTTTGCAGTACGGGCAGGTGGACAGTATTTGTTTAGAAATTTAGTTTTAAGAATTTCCCAGGTTGTAATCGAGCCTGATGGCTGGTTCCTTAGCCACCTGTTTGCGGCTCTGGTGAGGGATACAGGGAAGGCTCAAAGCATGATTTGATATTGAGTTACTTTTAGGATGTGAAATAAGTCAACAATCTCTAGAACCTTCTCGATGTGCTCGTTTGCATCTTCATGTTCTGAGCCACTGAAAGTATTGTCACGAAGTTCTTTGAGAAATTGCCCCTTTGATTCAAAGGGGGTGTCTGGTTGATTGTGGGCCTAGTGACGCCCGACCCGTAATTCTCTCACGTTTTGCTCATATACTGCTCTATTATTTCCGTCATTGTTTCTCTTACTTCTTCCTCTGATTGTTCCTTGATGTCAAATTGTGTCGAAACTCTGGGCGAATTTGTATTTACGGAGGCTTGGTGTATCAAAAAGCCTCCTTCTTAAGCGAAATTTTTTGTTGGGATTAAAAGGCTTCATGATGATCTTGGAGTTAATACTGCTAAGGTTAGAGTTACTGCTTCTAAGCATAACTTAAATATGCTAAGTAGTTAGTACTATCAGTTACTACTACTAGTATATATTACTACTACTAATGGAAGTTAAGACTGCTTAGAGACTTAGAAGAAATACTAATAAGTAGTTAATACTGCTAGTATAAAAGTTAACTTATGTTTGTGTACTTAGTATGCTAGGATTTGTTCAGTATGCTTAAGTAAAGTTACAACTATTAGCATAAAGTTAGTACTGCTAGTGTAAATTAGTACTGCTGATGAAGAATGAAGAAAATATTCTAAGTAGTTACTACTGCTTGTACATAGTTAGTGCTGCTGGAATAGAGGGTTAATGCTGTTGGTTACAACTGCTGAAAGATTACAACTACTAGAAGAATTTCTACTGTCAGAAGGATAAAGATAAGAGAAAGGATAAAGATAAATATTGTTTATCAAGATTGCTTACAGGATAAGTATGAGATATTTTTGTAAAAGATATGTATAAGTTATTTGTTTTAGATGATCATGATTATTAGGAAAATATTGTAAACTGTTTGACTTCTTGGTGTATAAAAGGAGGTCCTAGGGTATAGAGTTTGATGTACCAAAATCGTGTCAAATCATATCAAAGTTCATAGTGTTATTTGTAGCTTCAAGATCTTGTAAACCCTAACACTATTAAGAGTGTTCGTTTTATATTGAGGCTGAAAGTTTAGTAAACTGTTTTGTTATTTCATTACTGTTTCATTATAATTATTCTTTGTCGTTCATGTGATACTGTGTGGACTAAAAAATTCTGCATAGTCTATGATATTCATAATCAAAGTTTCTGTCATAGCTATTTTGAATTTATTCAATACAACTTAAGCTTATACAAGCTAAAAAAAAAGGGGGCATGATATATTTATATGGGATCAACAAGTGGATCAGAGCTTGTGAGAAGCTTTTTAATAAGAAGAAACTCTACTACACACAAGATCTACTTTCTCAAGAGGCTATGGATTCTCAAATTACTCAAATCATCAAGCTACCCATACTCTAACCTGGTAAGTATGATCTCTAGAAGACGAGGATGGAGCAGTACCTAAAGTGCATTGATTACACTCTATGGGAGATCATAGAAAATGGTAATGCACCCATAGTAACAAAACTTGTTGATGGTAAGGAGACTGCTATCCCTCCCACAACTGTTGAAGAGAAGGCACAAAGAAGGGCAGAGTTAAAGGCAAGAAGCACTTTGTTGATGGTCTTACCTAATGAGCATCAATTAAAGTTCAAACACATTCAAGGAGGATAAGTCACTGTGTAGGCTAATTGGAGATCAGATTTGGAAGTAAATACTGCTACAAAGAAACTCAGAAAGGAAAATTTTCTAAAGCAGCCATATTGTAAACTTTACTGCATCCCCGCATTATGTGATTGAACAAACCTATGAAAGGCTTCAAAAGCTAATTAGTCAACTGGAGATGCATGGTGAGGTTATCTCTCAATAAGACATCAATCAAAAGTTCTTGAGAAGTTTGTCATAAGAATGGACCATGCATACTATTGTGTGGAGGAACAAATCAAAAATTGAAACATTGAGTTTAGATGACCTCTTCAACAACCTGAAGGCTTATGAATCAAAGGTCAAGGGGACATCTAACTCAACTACTAACTCACACAATGTAGCCTTTCTATCTACTAGCAGCACTAACAATGCATCTGGAGCAGTTAATACTGCTCAAGGTGTTAATACTTCTAGCACTCAGGGTGCTGCTGATAGCTCAAAATCTGGTGAAAATTTTAGTAATGCTATGATTTATTCCTTCTTTGCTAGCCAACCAAGTATTCCACAGCTTGATAATGAAGATCTTCAACAAATCAATACTGATGATCTAGAAAAGATGGACTTACGGTGGAACATTGCTATGCTAACTATGAGAGCAAAAAGATTCCTGAAGAATACTGGAAGGAAGCTAGTTAGACATGACCAAAAAGGATAGAATTGGGTATGACAAGTTCCAAGGCCCCAAAAGCTGGGGTGGGATTTGGAGTTGTGCTTATGTTATGATTGTGTATGCTTTTGATGTCACACCATATTTGTAATACTTTTACCCTTCTGGGTCGGGGCGTTACACTCAGGGTGCTGCTGATAGCTCAACAACTGTTGAAAATTTGAGTGATGCTGTGATTTATTCCTTCTTTGCTAGCCAACCAAGTATTCCACAGCTAGATAATGAAGATCTACAACAAATCAATCCTGATGATCTAGAAGAGATGGATTTGAGGTGGAACATTGCTATGCTGACTATGAGGGCAAGAAGATTCCTAAAGAATACTGGAAGGAAGCTGGACATGGCCAACAAAGAAAGAATTGGGTTTGACAAGTCCAAGGTGGAGTGTTTCAACTTCCACAAGAGAGGACACTTTGCAAGGGAGTGCAGGGCACCCAGGAATCAAGACAGCAGGAACAGGGAGCCTACCAGAAGGACTGTGCCAGTTGAAGAAACTACTTCAAATGCCTTAGTATCTCAGTGTGATGGCTTTGGCTATGATTGGAGTGACCAAGCAGAAGAAGGTCCAACCAATTTTGCTCTCATGGCTTATTCTTCAACAAGTTCAACCTCTTCTACAAACTTAGGGTATCTAATAACTCAAATTGTTGTTCATCTTGTTTAGAATCTGTAAAAGATCTAAAAGAACAAAATGAACAATTAGTTAAAGACTTAGGAACAGCTAGGATAAGTGTTGTCTCTTAGAAAACTGGTTTAGAATCTATAGAAGCTAGACTGTTAGTCTTTAAGAAAAATGAGTCTGTGTATGAGGAAGATATAAAACTCTTAAAACATGAAATCTATTTAAGAGATTTAGATATTACAGAGCTTAAAAGAAAGTTAGAGTTGGCTACAAAAGAAAAAGATGAGGTTAAACTTACAGTACAAAAATTTGAAAATTCATCAAAAACCCTAAGTAAACTTCTAGACAGGCAGATAATGGATAAGTGTAAAACAGGATTAGGGTATAATGTTGTCCCACCTCTCTATACTAGGAATTTTATGCCACCAAAATCTGATTTAGTTTATCCTAGTCTAGATGATTTTGTTGATGTCATTGAGTTTGTTAGTGAGTCTGTAGTTGAAAAGCCTACTGTTGAGACTAATGAACCTGAGACTGCTAGGAAAGAAAATGAAGCTCCAATTATTGAGGATTGGGTATTTGATAGTGATGAAGAAAATATGTCTAAGGTTAAAACAGTTGAGATGTTTAATAAACCTAGTTTTTCTAAGATAAATTTTGTTAAGTCTACTGAGCAAGTAAAATCTCCTAGGAAAACATCAGTTGATAAAAATAGGCAAAACACAAATAGTCCTAGAGGGAACAAGAGAAACTGGAACCAACATATGTCTCAAAAATTAGGGAGTGATTTTGAGATGTTCAACAAAGCTTGTCATGTGTGTGGTAGTTTTGATCATTTAAAAAATGATTGCAATAACTGGTATAATAATGGAAGATTTGCAAAACTAGTTTAGACTAATATTCAAAGGGTAAACAAACAGAATTTCTCTAAATTAACTCACCCCAGTCCAAAAAAGAACATGGTTCCAAGAACAGTCTTAACTAGGTCTGGCCCAATTTCAAATACTATTAGACCAGTTAATACTGTTCAATCAAGAACAACAGTGAATAATGCAGGACCCATGAAAAATGTTATTAATAATGCATATTCAACTACTAGAAGGCCTTTTAATAAAAAGCAGCTAATAATAATAATTTCACTAAAAAGGTTAATACTGTTAAGGGAACAAGGGTTAATACTGCTAGGCCAAAAGCAGTTATTAGTGCTGTTAAGGGAAACAAGGGAAATGCTGTTAAGGCCTCAGCATGTTGGGTTTGGAGACCAAAGCACAAAATTTTAGACCATGTCTCCAGAAACAATGGTGTATCAATGTATTTTAAAAGATTTGACTATATTGATGCACAAGGCAATTCCAAGTCAGTAATGGCTTGGGTCCTCAAAAGAAACTAATTTTCCTACCATTATGTGCAGGGCAATCCACAACAAGATTTGAAGGATAAAGGAGTGATTGACAGTGAATGCTCTAGGCACATGACATGAAACAAATCCTATCTTACAGATTATGAAGAAATTGATGGAGGATTTGTTGCCTTTGGAGGTAATTCCAAAGGAGAGAAATTTACTAGGAAAGGTAAAATAATAACTGGTAAATTGGATTTTGAAGATGTATATTTTGTAAAGGAACTAAAGTTTAACCTTTTTAGTGTCTCACAAATGTGTGACAAGAAGAATAGTGTTCTTTTTACTGATACTGAATGTGTTGTTCTGTCTCCAGACTTTAAGTTAACTGATGAAAATCATGTTTTGCTTAAAGTTCCTAGAAAGGATAACATGTACAATGTTGATTTAAAGAATGTTATTCCTTAAGGAGGTCTCACTTGTCTCTTTGCAAAAGCCGCACCATATGAATCTAATCTATGGCATAGGAGGCTTGGACATGTAAATTTCAAAACAATGAATAAACTGGTAAAGGGAAACCTTGTAAGAGGTTTACCTTCAAAACTTTTTGAAATTAATCAAACATGTGTTGCATGTCAGAAGGGAAAGCAACACAGAGCTTCGTGTAAGACCAAAACAGTCAGTTCAATCAGCCAACCATTACAAATGTTGCACATGGATTTGTTTGGTTCAACATTTGTAAAGAGTTTAATGAAAAAGATGTATTGTCTAGTTGTCACAAATGATTTTATTAGGTTTAGTTAGGTTTTCTTTTTAGCCACTAAGGATGAAACTACTAAAATCATTAAAACATTCATAACAGGCATAGAAAATCTAATAGACCTTAGGATGAAAGTGATTATATGTGACAATAGGACTGAATTCAAGAATAGGGTCATGAATCAATTTTGTAAAATAAAGGGTATTAAGAGGGGATTTAGTGTTGCTAGGACTCCACAACAAAATGAAGTAGCTGAAAGGAAAAATAGGACACTAATAGAGGCTGCTAGGACTATGCTAGCTGATTCAAAATTACCAACAACTTTCTGGGCTAAAGTAGTTAATACTGTTTGTTATGTCCAAAATAGGTTGTTCGTTATCAAGCCTCACAACAAGGCCCATTATAAACTTTTTCTAGGTAGAAAACCTGCCTTAAGCTTCATGAGACCATTTGGGTGTCTTGTTACAATCCTTAATACCATAGATCACCTAGGTAAATTTGATGGAAAGGCTGATGAAGGGTTCTTTGTAGGATACTCTACCAATAGCAAAGCATTCAGAGTATTCAACAGTAGAACTAGGATAGTAGAAGAGAACCTGCATGTTCAATTTAGTGAGAATACACCTAATATTGCAGGAAGTGGACCTAATTGGCTTTTTGATATAGATGCACTAACAAATTCTATGAACTATAAGCCAGTTGTTGCAGGGAATCAGTCTAATGGTAATGCAGGTACAAAAGCATGTGCTGATGCAGGTAAAGCTAGAGTGGAGACAGTACCTAGCAAAGATTACATACTGCTACCATTATGGACTCAAGATCCACCATTCTCTTCTAGTCCCCAAGGATGCCCTGATGTTGGATCTCAACCATCGGAGGAGGAAAAGAAGGATGCTGAAGATCCAGGGAATGAAGGTGGTAACCCAAGTGAAGAGGGTGAAAGAATTAATCAAGAAAAGGATGCAAGTGTTAACAGCACTAACAATATTAATACTGTTAGTCCAACTGTTAATGCTGCTAGCATAGAGGATAATGCTGTTGATGAGAATATAGTCTATGGATGTGCTGATGATCCAAATATACCTGATTTGGAAGAAATTAGCAGATTTTGTGATGCTGAAAATGATGATTCAGGGACTGACATAAACAATTTGGATACATACTTCCAAGTCAGTCATGTTCCTACTACAATAATACATAAGGATCATCCTCTTAATCAAGTCATTGGAGATCTGCAATCAGCTACTCAAACAAGACAGATGAAAAAGAATTTAGAGGAATATGAGTTTGTTAGTACTACTGTTAAACAAAGAACAAGCCATAAAGACCTCCAAAATTGCTTGTTTGCTTGCTTTTTATGACAAGAAGAACCAAAAAAGGTAGTTCAAGCACTGAAGGATCTAAGCTGGATAGAGGCTATGCAAAAAGAGCTTCTACAATTCAAGCTACAAGAAGTTTGGACTTTGGTAGAGTTACCTAATGGAAAGAGAGCTATAGGAACTAAATGGGTCTTTAGAAACAAAAAGGATGAAAGAGGTATTGTGATTAAAAACAAAGCAAGATTGGTTGCACAATGGTACACACAAGAAAAAGGAATTGATTATGATGAAGTTTTTGCTCCTCTTGCCAAAATTGAAGCAATTAGGCTATTCTTAGCCTATGCCTCATTTAAAGACTTTGTAGTGTACCAGATAGATGTCAAGAGAGATTTTCTTTATGGAAAGATTAAAGAGGAAGTCTATGTTTGTCAACCACCCCAGACTTCCCTAACAGAGTTTACAAAGTAGAAAAGGCTCTCTATGGTTTGCATCAAGCTCCTAGAGCTTAGTATGAGACCTTGTCCACTTATTTGTTAGAAAATAGGTTTCAGAGAGGACAGATAGACAAAACTTTGTTTATCATGAGGGACCAAGGTGATATTCTGATAGTACAGGTATATGTAGATGATATCATTTTGGGGTCTACAAAGAAGAAGTTATGCACAAAGTTTGAGAAGATGATGCATAAGAAGTTTCAGATGAGTTTTATGGGTGAACTCACATTCTTCTTAGGACTGTAAGTGAAGCAGAAGGAAGATGGCATTTTTATAAGCCAAGACAAGTATGTGACTGAGATTTTGAATAAATTTGGCTTTAGTGATGTCAAAACAGTAAGCACACCCATAGAAACCCATAAGCCTTTGCTCAAAGATGCAGATGGTGAAGACATAGATGAACACATGTATAGATCAATGATTGGCTCATTGATGTATCTTACTTCTTCAAGACCAGATATAATGTTTGATGTATGTGTATGTGCCAGATTCCAAGTTAACCCTAAAGTGTCACATCTTCATGCTGTGAAAGGAATTTTTTAGATATCTTAAAGGTCAACCTAAATTAGGCCTTTGGTATCCTAAGGATTCACCTTTTGATTTGGTGGCATACATTGACAGTGACTATGCAGGAGCAAGCTTAGATAGGAAGTCCACAACAAAGGCTGAATATGTAGCTGCTTCAAGTTGCAGTGCTTTAGATTTAAAATCAATTGATGGATTATGGGTATAACTTTATGCATACACAGATCTATATTGATAATGAGAGTACTATATGCATAGTGAAGAACCATGTTTTCATTCAAAAACAAAGCACATTGAGATTAGACATCACTTTATCAGAGATTCCAATGAAAAGAAGCTAATTCAAATGATCAAGATTCATACTAATAAGAATGTTGCAGATTTGCTTACAAAAGCATTTGATGTAAGTAGATTTCAATATCTAATTGCCAGTATTGGAATGCTAAATCTTTAAAGTCTTGATTATGAAAATGGTGAGAATAAAAATAGAAAGAGAGATGTGTGACAAAAACAGATAGAGTGATTTGGTGAGTAAAATAATTGAGAGAAATCAAAAATAGACAGAGAGAATTGTAAGCTAAAAGAATTGAGATAAATCAAAATAGACAGAGAGAATTATGAGCTAAAAGAATTGAGAGAAATCAAAAACAGACAGAGAGAATTGTGAGCTAAAAGAATTGACAGAAATAAAAAACAGACAAAGAGAATTGTGAGCTAAAAGAATTGAGAGAAATCAAAAACAGACAGAGAGAATTTGTAACAGACAAGAGAGAATTGTGAGCTAAAAGAATTGACAGAAATAAAAAACAGACAAAGAGAATTGTGAGCTAAAAGAATTGAGAGAAATCAAAAACAGACAGAGAGAATTTGTAAGTTAAAATATTAATTTGATGATGGAAATGCTTATTAAAAAGGAATTAGAGTTAATGCTGGTGATTCAAAGTTAATGCTGCTAGGCATAAACTTACTGCTGCTAGGCATAACTTACTACTGTTGGTTGTAAGTTAATGATGCTAGCCTTAATTTACTACTGAGTTACTACTGCTGGGTTACTTACTACTACTAGTTGAAAGTTAATGCTGCTAGGCATAACTTACAACTGCTGGTGAACGTTAATGTTGTTGAGGGTAGTTTCATAAATACTTTGATTAAGGGTTTCATTCAATCATTTAATCGATTTCAATCTTTCATATACTCTCTAATCATTAACCCTAACTCAATTTCATCATTTATCATCAAAACCCAACATAATGACGACCTTACAATTTGCTGATACTCATAATTTAGTCGTGTTTTTGACTAAATGTGTTGAAAGTGAAGGATTTGAACATATAGTGGATTTTTTGAATGCAAGTTCGATAAAGTATACTTTAACCGTCAATCCTACTATACATACATCGTGCATTGAACAGTTCTGTCTGCTGTCAAGGTGAAAACTATTAATGGGAAAGTTCAGTTACAAGCCCTAGTGGATGGAAAGAAGATTATCATCACTGAATCCACAATAAGGAGATATCTTCAATTGGAAGATGCTAAAGGTATTGATTGTCTACCCAATGTTGCTATTTTTGAACAGCTTACATTTATGGGGTATGAAAAACTTTCTCAGAAGCTTACATTTTATAGGGCTTTCTTTTCTTCTCAATGGAAGTTTTTGATTCATACTATTCTGCAATACCTAAGTGTTAAGACTACTGCATGGAATGAATTTAGTAGCACTATGGCTTCTGCAATTATTTGCCTAGCCATAAACCAAAAGTTCAACTTTTCCAAGTACATTTTTGATAGTATGGTGAAGAATGTGAACAAATTTTTGATGTATCTAAGATCTGTACAAATGTTTGTAAATCAACAAGTTGGTGATATGTCAAATCATAAAAGGATTTATGTTACACCCTCCCACACCAAGAAGGTTTTTGGGAACATGAAGAGGGAAGGAAAAGGTTTTTCTAGAAGAGTAACACTCTTATTTCCAACCATGATGGTACAAGCTCAACAAGAACAGGGTAAAGGTTTAGCAAATCCTACTGATCCCCAACACACACCCACCATTGCTCAACCATCATCATCTCAACCCCAAAAGAAACATAAACCAAGGAAGCCTAAGAAGAAGGACACTCAGATACCTCAATCTAGTGTCCTAGTGACAATATAGCAGAGGAGGAAATTAATGAGGAGAATATACCTACACATTCCAATGATCCACTTCTCAGTGGTGAGGATAGACTGAAACTTGAAGAACTGATGACACTATGTACCAACTTACAAAACATGGTTCTTGATTTGGAACACACAAAGACCACTCAGGCATTGGATATTGACAGCTTAAAAAGGAGGGTCAAGAAGCTTGAGAAGAAACAAAGGTCAAGAACTCATGGGCTTAGAAGATTGTATAAGGTTGGTTTAAGTGCTAGGGTTATATCCTCTGAGGATGAAGTTTTAGGTGAGGTGGATGCCTCTAAACAGGGGAGGAAAATTCATGATATTGATGCTGATGAAGACATCACCCTAGAGAATGTTCATGATGAAGATATGTTTGATACAGGTGTTTTTAATGATGAAGTGTTTGCAGGATAGGATATGGCTAAAAAGGAAATTAGTACTGCTGATCTAGTTACTACTGCTGGTGAAGTAGTTACTACTGCTAATGTTGAAGTTAGTACTGCCAGTCCAACTGCTGCTACAATAACTACTGTTGAACTTACTTTGGCTCAAACACTGCTAGAGTTGAAGAGTGCAAGACCCAAGACAAAAGTGGTTGTTATGCAAGAGCCAAGTAAAACAACAACAACAACAACAATTCCTTCAAAGGACAAGGGTAAAGGTATACTGGTTGAAGAACCTTTGAAGATGAAAAATAAAGATCAAGTCATCTTTGATGAACAAGAAGCTATAAGGCTACAAGCTTAATTTGATGAGGAAGAGAGGATTGCAAGAAAAAAAGAAGAAGTCAACTGCCTTAATTACACAATGGAATGATATTCAGGATAAGGTTGAGACTGACTATGAATTAGCTCAAAGGCTGCAAGCAGAGGAACAAGAAGAGTTGACAATTGAAGAAAAGTCTAAACTGTTTCAACAACTCTTGAAGAAAAGGAGGAAGCACTTTGCAGCTAAGAGAGCAGAAGAAAGGAGAAATAAACCACCTACCAAAGCTCAACAAAGAAGTATCATGACTACTTATCTGAAAAACATGGCAGGATGGAAGCCCAAAGATTTGAAGAACAAGTCCTTTGCCAGTGTTCAAGAATTATTTGAGAAAGCTATGAAAAGGGTAAATACATTTGTAGACATGGATACAGAATTGGTAGAAGGCAGTGAGATAAGAGAAGAAGAAAGCAGTTCTAAAAGAGCAGGTGATGAGCTAGAACAAGAGCCTTCAAAGAAACAAAAGATGGAAGATGATAAAGAAACAGCTGAGCTTCAAAGTATGATGGAAGTCATTCCTAATGAAGAGGAAGTAGTAGTTGATGTTATACATTTAGCTACTAAGCCTCCAAGCATTGTTGATTAGAAGATCATCAAAGAAGGAAAGATTGGCTACTATCAAATCATAAGAGCTGATGGAAATTCAAAGAGGTACTCATCAATGATTCAGATGCTTAAAAGTTTTGACAGAGAAGATTTGGAAACTCTGTGGAAATTAGTAAAAGCTAAGCATGGATATACAAGACCAAAAGAGGGATATGAGAGAGTACTATGGGGTGATCTAAAGACCATGTTTGAGCATAATATAGAAGATACAGTGTGGAGGAATCTACTTGGAAACAAAGTGTTGATTTAGAAATTATTTGATTCCTGTAGAGTACACTTTGTGAGGTTTCAAGACATGCATATCTTTATGTTAGTTAAGAAGAGATATCCCCTTACACCAGCAATAATTACACAGATGTTGAATAGGAAGCTTCAAACTGATCATTACAATGAAATGTGTTATCAGCTTCTTAAGCATATCACAAAGCAGCTCAAGAAACAGTAAAGTGTTTGGAAGCATCCTCCTGGTGATTATGAAGCTTTTAATGAAGAAACTTGATGATTTTGAAGATAAATATCAAGTTTAGGGGAGGATTGTTGGGATTAAAAGCCTTTTTGAAGTTACTGCTGTTAAGGTTACTGCTGTTAAGTTAGTACTGCTGGTATAAAAGTTACTAATGTTGGTGTTGAAAGTTAATGCTGCTGGATTACAAGTTACAACTGCTGAAAGGATAAAGACTGCTCAAAGAAAAGATAAAGATTGCTTGTGGGATATGCATGAGATATTTTTGTAAAAGATACGTATAAGTTATTTGTTTAGAAGATTATGATAACTTAGGAAAATATCGTAATACCATTAGGACTCCTTGGTGTATAAAAGGAGGATCTAGGGTATAGAATTCCATGTATCAAAGTATCAAATCGAGTCATTCATAGAATTGTCATAGCTTCAAGGTTTTGTAACCCTAACACTATTAAGAGTGTTCGTATTATATTGAGGCTGAAAGTTTGGTAAACTGTTTGTTATTAATCTTATTCATTACTGTTTCATTGAAATTCTTCTTAGTATCATTGACTAGATTTCGCATAGTCTTTGATATTCACAATCAAAGTTTCTATCATAGTTGTTTTGGATTTATTCAATACAACTTAGCCTTATACAAGCTAAGCAAGATCTATTCTATTGGGATCAACAATAGGTTTAACATAGAATAGAATTAACTTAGTTTAGATAACCAAAATATTAATAAATTGAAAGATTGTTTCTCGCTCTTAGTGATTGACACCCTACTTACCATGAAACTACCACCGATCGGGTACACTGCCCGTTATAGTGTTATTTTTTGTTAAGTCGGCAAAATATAAATTTAAAACTTGAAATCATAAATTACAACCACATAACGACACATCAATACCGGTGCTCCCTATAGCGATGAACTTGGTTGAACGAAACCCTTGTCCAGGAGTTCTCTGAGTTGACTTGACAACTCCTCCATTTCAGAGGGCGCCAAACGATAAGGAGACTTTGCGACCGGCATTGGTCCAGGGATTAAGTCGATACGAAATTCGATTTCTCGAGAAGGGGGTAATCCTGATAGGTTGTCAAGAAATACCTCGGGAAAGTTTCTAACGACAACTATGTCCTTCAGTTTCTGTTCTTTAACTTTTGCACTCTTAGAATGTCTCAACTTCTCTTCTGTCTTTTCTCCTAAGACTCTAAGTATTTCGCCATTTGGTAGTGGAATCCTAACTACCTTCTCATGGAAAACGATCTCGGCCTTGAGCCTAGACAACCAGTCCATCCCTACGATTACATCAAAACTTTCATGTCCGAACGGTATCAAGTCGATATCAAAGATATGACCTTCTATCTCTAGTTTGCAACCTCGAATAACCTTATTGTTCTCTATTAGTTGACCGCTAGTTATTTCGATCTCATAGCTAAAACCTAAGTTACTGGGCTCTATGTCTAACAGGGGTATGAAAGTAGTGGAAACAAAGCTATAATTGGCACCAGAATCAAATAGAGTCGCGGTATAGTAATTGTTTGAAGTGAACATACCCGTCACTATGTTTGGGTCCTGGCGAGCCTCCTCTGCTCCCATCACAAAAGTCCTTCCATGTGCCTGGTTGCCATTATTCTTACAACCTTGATCTCCCTCGATAGCCATCACTTGATTTGCACGGTTTCCTCCTGGTCTTGGGGCTCGGTTCAACCTAGGACATGCTGCCTTGTAATGGTCAGTACCACCACATTCAAAACACGCCTCACGAGCAGCAGTCGAGTTTCTAGCATTCATGGGATTCACTATCCTAGGCCCCACCCTACAATCCTTGGCAATGTGCCCGAATCGGTTGCAGTTTATACACAAATGACAAGGTACCTCGGGTTGATGGTGATGGTTACAGTTTGGGCATTTGGGTGCGGCACCCGTATACTCTCTCCTAACAGGGTTAGTGATTATGGCAAATGCCCTACCAGTCCTAGACCTCTTGTTATCATCCCTAACATTTCCATCCTTACTCGGCTCTCCATTATTCCCTCTCTTCTCAGTAACCTTCTTCAACGCTCCATTCCTAATTGCCTCATCGGTTAGCATTCCAGCTTTTAGTACAACACTCTGAATTAATGTTGGCTCCGTTGTTGCCACCATTGTACGGATCTGTGGTGAAAGGCCATAGATGTACCTCTCAATCCTTTTGTTATCAGGGGTAACTAAATGAGAGACTAGCCTAGCAAGCTCATGGAATCGATCAGTGTACGCAGCATGGCTAGCTTCGACCATGGCGTGACACCAAAACTCAGTTTCCAGCTTTTGCATCTCATTGTTCGGACAAAACTCCTCTCTTGTCAAAGTCTTAATGTCTTCCTAGGTTATGCCAACCGCAGCTTCTTGACCTCTAGTCTGAACCTGGGAGTTCCACCAGGTTAGTGCCTTACCGATAAAAGAATCGACAATGTACTTAACCTTCTGGTTCTCTTCACACCTACTCATATCTTGGACTGATTCGATTTTCTCAATCCAACGAGTGTAGACTATCGCACAACCCTTTCCATCATAATCCTTTGGGTTACAAGCCATGAACTCCTTGTATGAATAACCACCTCAACCGTTGTTCATAGTCCTAACATTACCCTGGTTGTTGTCATTGATGACATTGTCATCTTGGTTCCTATTGTTCCTTTGGTTGTTAACGTGGTTTCCTACTTGTGCTACAATAGTGGGTAGTAGGTTTTGCAACTGCTGAGCGATGAGAGTAGCAAAGTCAGGGACTCCTCCACCACCTCCATTCGCTTCGTTACCTCGACTACTTCCTTGACTACCCTGATCACTTTCTTGACTATCTCAACCACCTCCTTGGCTACTTTGACCACCTCTGCCACCTCTTTGGCTACCTCGACCACTTCCTACTTGATCTCCAAACCTCTCACCTTCTCGACCATCCTGTTCACTTGTCCCTCCACATCGTATTGCAGCAGTGCGTCGACCAGCATTACGGGTTATCATTGTTGAAACCATTATCTATATGAGGAAGGATACAAGTAATCATTAGGTCGGTGAGGAATTTTGCATAACGATGGTCCTAATATGATATGGCTCGAATGACAGTCCTAGTATGCTATAACTAGAATAACGGTCCTATGGTGTCAATCACCTTTTCGAGTGAGCGGGATGACTAAGTCCGCGTGAGTTATGATGCACTCATAATTACATTGGCCACCGTATATATAAATGCGTCATTTCCTAGTTGTACTCAGTGTCTAGCCCACACAGCCCAATGATTGATCTAGCTAATACGATAGACGATACGTACGTACAAAAGCAAGTAATAGGCACACATAGATCTTATCATGCAAACTATATGAAGGTTCCTAGGCATGAAATGGATATATCCATATATCTCTGACTCAAATTTATGAGATGATAAAATATGACAAAAGCTATACCGAAAAAGGGTTCAACGTGGACGTATTGGTTTACGTAAGAGTACACGTAAAATACCAAAGAGGGTTATTCATATTCAAGCAAGTTTCAATAATACCATTGTGACTGTTACAGATGTACGGCGGCGGGTGGTTTCTTGGTCCTCTGTCGATACTTGTGGCTTCCGAGGTACAAGAAGAGGGACGTCATTTGCTGCTCAAACTGCAGCGGCAAATGCTATTCGTGCAGTAGTAGATCAAGGTATGCAACGATCAAAAGTCATGATTAAAGGTCCCAGTCTCGGAAGAGACACAACATTACGAGCTATTCGCAGAAGTGGTATAGTCTAGGTTAAACCACCTAGTTCTCTATAACCTGTGCTCTGATACCAATATGTCACACCCTAACAATGATGGAAACACGAGGCGTGACGAAGGATGGAATCGTCATAACACATGATATAATATAGAGAAATCTAAATGCATAACAGAAAGTGTCACAACATCCTCCGACAACAAGTATGAAAACTTGTGACAAAATAGTCGATGAACACAACACATAGTTCAAATTTATTACAAGCCAACACCCGACATAGGGGTAAGATAAGTCTAGAATAATCTATAATCATCAACATGAAAACAAGTCTCGAGTGCAAATCCTTCAACAATGATCCCTCACAGGATAGCTTAAGTCTCTAAGGCATTCTATCTTGAAATTACTGAGCAATTGCATCACCTGAAATGATACTCGAAAAGGTCAACATAAAGTTGGTTAGCTCTTAGGTTTAGAGGTAAACCCAGTTGTTGTGCCAGAATTTAAGTAGTGGACAATTGTGCAATATGAAACCGTTTTTTTTTTATACATGCAATAGTATATAGAATTCTGACATAAAATCACACGATATCATAGCATTCAACCCAATCAATAAACCATAGTGTTCCCCGCGCATATTGTCCTCCGAACCTATCACCTACCAGTTGGAGCTAACCCTAATGTCGCAAAGTTATGTCCAAGCATTGTGGTTCACATAGAACTCATGCACAAAATGATTTGTTCCGCAGAACTTGTTCCAATAGTCCTCATGTCATTCACATAGCATTCATAGGCACATAGCATTGTCCAAAAGAAATACAAGTTTTGCACAGATGAAAAGCATTAAAAAAGCATCGAGCATCATTTTATCCCAACGGAAAAGTATTTAAAAAGTGGGGCTACGAGAACTCACCTTAACCAAGATAACAAGTAGCAAAAAATATGATAGTCAAACAGATGTACAACGGCTTCCAGACACGACCTAGCAATTTGACTGATTTAGAACATGCTTGAAATGGGTATTTGGATTTGATGCATAGGAGTTTTGAAAATGTTTCCGTATTACTGGTTTTAGTGGTATTAGTTACGTAGTGGTTGGTGATTTAGACTCGAAAAAGATATACCAAGTATGTACGTTAGATACGATACACTTATACTGTTTAAGAAAATAGATAAGTAAAATAACAATGCTCAGATAACAGATATTTATGAGTATTCTCCGGTAATTCATCCAGTACCCTCGAGTTTTCTAGTTTGAATTGTACGAATTATAAGAAATAACATGTTTTAATTACGTCAAATCATCATTAGAATTTTTATAATTTATAAAATTATAAACTATATTTTTCGTCTTTTAGTCGATTTATTAAAATAATAATATTTTCTTACTTTGTCTTTTTGTCAGGTTTTTAAGAAAGTAGAAATTTCGTAAAATATTCTAAGTATAATATTTTTATAAAATTTTGGCATGAGTCGTTCGTTTATAAAAATGTTTTCCAAGGTTTTAAACCTCATTTTCCACACTTTTCTCTATAACAATACAATCTCGACAAAACGACCAAAATTCGTATTTCGCGACAATTAATAAAAACACATTACCCAACGGCTATCTAACATATATATAAGTATGTTTTACTTTCAAATGTTCGTTTTAAGCATGTAAACGACTAGATTTTCACTTATTGGGCCTTAAGGCCCGATAGTAGTCCAATATGTCATTACTAGTTATAAAGCTCGATTTAGGCCCCATACTAAAGCCCATTTACAAATATAAGTTAGATGAATAAGTCACAACACAAGCCAAGGCTCACGAACCAAGACCAAGTCATGGTTTTGCTTAGCTTATTGGGTCGTGGCCCTTTAAGCCCAAAATAAGCTATTTGAGGCTTATTTTTAAGCCGTTAAGCTACGCAAGTCCTTCAATATCAAAATGAGCTCTAACCAAAAGCCATGAAAATAAGCCGAACTACAATAAGGTTCACAATAGGTCGCGGCCTATTGGGCCTTATTGGGTCGTGAGCCTCATAAGCTCAAAACAAGTATGTTTAGCTTTTTAATAAGATAATAAGCCACGAAGTACTTTTAGATATCAAAATAAGCTATCAAAATAAGCTATAAAAATAGGACAAAAAAAGTAAATAACCAAAAACACTTTCTTTTTTATCCTTGTGGTTTTCGAACCATATAAGCCCAAAATAAGCTCACTAAAGCTTATCAATAAACCAAATAAGCTACAATCTATAATAAGCAAATAAAATCTCTTCACCAACGCAACCACTATATTAAAATGGCCAACCCTTTTTTCCCTTTTTCTTTGTGTTCGAACCTAAACGCACTCTTTTTATTCGTTTCGAAATTTTAAACGTTTGATTTTTAGAAAATGCACCGTACAACTAACATCTATGCATCATTATACATTCAAAAGTACAAGTTAAATTAAAATTTGAAGACTTACAAAAGAGGGTTTTGAAGATGAGATCAACACGAAACCAAACAACCCAAACGTTGTTTTTTCCTTTACCCAAACCTTTTAGAATCAACCCAATACGCTTAAACCTTCATGTTTTCGATCAAAGTTGGAAAATTTATAGATTTGTGTGTGTGTTTATTTTTGGACGAACTAAGGGGAGGGAGTAGAGAAAAAAATAGATTTTGTTGTGTGTGTGCGTTTTGAAATGAGGAAGTGTGTGTAAGAATGGAATAATATTTAGTGGAAATGGGACATGAATGCTAAAATTATGCCTCCTTGTCCCATAAGGGGTGTTCGACTGGTTATGGGATCCTAAGGGGTCTCGGGTTGCTTCGTTTTGTGTCGGGTTTCCTTAATATTCATTGTTCGTGATTTTAAAACGTGACCCGAAGCTTCCTAGTATTTTTAATGGACTAAAAAATACTTTTACATGAACTTAGAATATTCACATGACATGTTTTATAGTTAATTTGCCTTAGATTTTGTATTGACAATTTTGGACGTGCCGAAACGTGTTGTTTGACATTTTAAGCCGTTTGCAGGACAACCTCCTGGAGAGTGATCAAATAAGATTGTAAACCTCTAACAAGGTTTAATATATGAAATGAAAGATTTATTGACCAATGAAAATGTAGATTGACTACCGTCAACACGGTAACTATTCCGACGGAAACAGTAAAAGTCAAAAAATCAAAGTACTAAAATTGAACATTATGAAACTAGAAAATCCGCAAGGGTTACAATAATCTTTCTCATACTTTCATTTTATATATTTACTATGAACATCTTATTTATCATGTTATATCACAAACTAGTTGTATTTTAAAAAGAGTTACAAAGAAAACAAGTAAATGTCTCACATAAGTAATTACTTGCAAGAAAATGTTTCACATGATCACACACTTGAAATAATTATTTTTAACATATTACAAGTTACATGATAAAATATATGTGTTGTTGATTAAATTGCTAAATTTATAAACTCGCTTAGTTTAGTTATCTATTTAATTTATTGTTCTTGAAATACTAGTTAATATTGTTGAAGTGGTGGATAAGATTAAGATAAATTGGATTTGTTGTTGAAGTGAATAATTTTGAAATTGGATGAAGAGATTATGTTAGAATGGTTTTTGTTGTTAGGAATGAGGTTAAGTTAGTAGATTTGGAAGTATGTAAAACTGCCCAAAACTGTTCGTACTTTAGGGATGTGTTAAAAATGTTTTAAGAAGTTAAAACTCTAAAAATGTGTTAGTATGTTCTCCCGGAGATTTTGATATAAAGAACACGAAAAACAGACTTATAACGAAGGAGATACGGTCAAAACAAGTTTAGTAACGATCTCGGCAAAAACAGTTTTTATATAAAACTGTTCAGTTTCTGTTTTGGTATTTTAAACCCGTTTCGGGTCCGAGTCGGGAAATATTTATAAAAGCAAACTTGCAAGTTATGATTTTCCGTTAAATCCTCGAGTTGGAACGACACGTAACTCATTATAACGAAGAAGTTACACTCCGTTAAAGTTGCACTATTTTCTGAAAATTTAATAAATTTCCTGCACACATATAATTTAAATAATAGGTGCTGTTAGAACATTAATTTAGTGTTTTTGGGTGTTTTTGGGTCCGTTTGAGCTATAAAAACCTTAGAAAATAATGTAGTATCACTTATATAATATTTATACGCGTCATAAACCTTATAAATATTATTTTATAAACCAATTAGACAATAATTAAATAGACTATATGAAAATACTAAAAATAGTTACCGAGCGAGATAGACTATAATTAATTTTTGACTATTAGAAAATATTACAAATGTGTATACTTATATATTAAGTGGCGAACTTGAAGTAAACATTATTTTGATTTATAAAACTAAACCACCACGACTATTAGGTTGGTGATATCCGTTATAAAATATCGAGGCAGATTTTATTTCGCTTGCCATTTATCTAATTCGACCATAATTAAATAGGTAGCGTGATCGGACGTGTTGCGACGATTTCATTTTGTTGATTTTCCCAACATAAATACTTTTCACCTTAAGGTGCGTTATAGCCGCTTACACTAGTTTTGCATTACTTTTAAATATCAGAGTGATATATATAGCTTGTTTTTATAATAGGAGACGCAAAAGTACAATATTTTATAATTACTTACAATGCTTATTGATGCGCCTATGTCCGACACCCCACAACGCCCTCATTATGAATCATTAACTTCCTTTTTGTGTAAGCGTGATGTTATAAATAGATCTATTGGGATTACATCCCGCCTTCAGGTTGGTCCCACTACAAGGTCCAACGGGACGTTTTATCATATCGAAGTCTGGAGAGGTCTGGGTTGGGCCCTTCCACCAGGGCCAAGTTGGTCTTATATAATGTCTTCGTTCTCGGTGTCATGAGATTAGTGCAATCTCAAGTTAAAAGGTTTATTTTGCATTATCTGTGTTACATGTCATACCCAATTTTACATCTTGTGGTCCACAATTATTATTATTCAAAGCCCTTATGATTCACCAATTTTAATGTTGCATTTTAGCATGAATTTCTCAGGTGCCTAAAGTTTGTGACATTTTGAAGTGCCATTGGAGACAAAAAATAAATCATACATCAAGATCACTTTTCATTGATTGTTTCTGCTTGCATTAAAACTATCTTCCTCGTTGTACTAAACTATGTTTTACTTTTTGATGCAAACTTATGAGACCAATGTTACAACTTATTTATTTTAATCAAATCAACGAGGTTATCTTTTAAACGACTCATTTAGAGGTCGTTCTCTTATATCTTGTGCTATTGTATTATGAAGTAACGCTCTCGGTTACCTATTCCGCTGCCACATATTTTGGGGGTGTTACATTATAAGTACAATCGCATATGTTTGTTTTCATATCACAGTAATTCGTGCTTACATTTGATATTTATAATCCTGTTAATAATAATAATTTAGCCGTATTTAATATTTAAACTCGTGTGTGATATCCTGTTGTACACGATATGCCAGTTTAATAACACATGATGAACGTTGATGAAGTTAAAATATAAAGTTTTTTGAAAATGTTTTTCCAGATATGCTTATATAATTAAATAAGAAATACCAGAGTTGTTCTTCTAAGTCAATCAGTATATTTGATTTATATCAACCATAATTTTGTTACTTTATGATATTTATAATTACCTTTGTTCAATTATAATTTAGCCCGTGATTTCATTATCCAACATGTACGCATTGATGATAAAACTTATAAATAGAATAACAAAGAGCTCCTCTTATTTAACCTATTAAGTAAACATTTTCTCGGGATTACTCTTCTTACTTAAATCTCAAGCGAAAAGTTCTATTTGTTCGTATCCTAATACCACATCGTGTAAGTAAAATTTACATACATAATCATTCGTGGTTTTCATTTTAATATTCATAATCTTGTGACATCTATATGTTATATTTGATGTAATTGCATAACAATCGTATTTGCGGTTTGGCAAATTGCATGTTTCATCCCAAATGTTACAAAGTGAAGGATCGCTCCATCGTGAGGTAAACTATGGTGCAAGTATCGTCCTTGCAGGGACGATACTTTGCATGCGGGGACGATACTTGCAACAAAGGTTTCACCAAATGTTTCTCCACAGGGACGATACTTGCACCGAAGGTTTCCTCAGATGGACGATCTTTGCATTTTCGTAACGTTTGGGACGAAACATGCAATTTGGCCAAACTTTAGGGACGATTTATGCAATTTACTCTTGTATTTTTAAAACAACATATATGTTGTATTTTTAAAATATAAAGTCTAGGGGTATAAAGTCTTAGGGGTTATTTGTTTATTTTTTAAAGTTATTAAAAAACCTGAAAACTTATAAATTTACACGTAACTTCATATAATTAATTTAAAATTCAACCACTAAAATTTGTTAATTACCTCTTTTATTTAAGTTTTTGTTTTCACAAATTTGACAAATATATTTTTATGTGTTTTTTTCTCCATCAAATATTTTCACCAAAAATTTCAATTTTAACCAAATTGTATTTAAATTTTAACTTTTTTTAACCAATCAGATCTCACGATTTCGCCTAAGTGTCAAAATCAAATGACCTGATTGATTCAGTTTATTTTTCTATAAAGTTATTTTGCCAGAAAACTATAAAATGATATAATTTTTTTATTATATAAAAGATTAAATGCAACTTTAATTGAATTCAGAGCGTATTATTAAAGATGTCCAATGAGGACTCTAATAAATCATTGCATTTGCAAAACTCAAATAACAAACATTATCTTTCAAAACCATAATCTATTATGAAAGGGAATTGATTTGCACACTTTAATATTTATTAAAACACTTTTTATGTACATTGTACAGTTGTATATTATTTATAACGTGTTTTAACTGTTTGTACAGTGAAGTGTGTCAATAAAAAATAAATGTGTGACAATCACCTCTCATTTTGAAAACATACCCTGATCACTAAAAGTCCCAAACACCCTTAAATTTAGGGGTGTGCGCGGTTCGGCTTGGGTCGGTTTTTGGCTAAAACTGAGACCAAACCGAAATATTCGGTTTTTATAAAACCAAAAACCGAAACCGTTCAGTTTTTGGTGGTTCGGTTTATTCGGTTTCTTATCGGTTTCGGTTCGGCTTTTCGGTTTTTTCAGTTTCAAACAGTTTATATTTGCGTGTGGCCAATTTATACTAACAAACTTGTTTTACGTAGAAATTTGGTTATTCTTCTTTATTCTTTTGTCAATCTGAGCCTAATAATGGTTACCCTAAATTTCTACAATTATACACATATAAATGAGAAACATACGCATGTAAGTGACAATACACATAGTTGATCATTATCACATTATATAATGATATATTGTCGAGTAAACACACTTAAATGACAAAGACACAAATAAACATTAAGATATGTATATATTATAATTCCACTCACAAAATAATATTAATTTAAAATTTTGATTGATTATTTATTGATTTATATTATATTAACGAGGTTCGTAACTTGTGCGTTGTCGTGAAGCGTGCGGGACTATTTTCGCAACGGATCGATAACGCCAATTACTATTTGTCATTCGTTGGGACTCACCTTACAACGAACCGATAACCTCAAAGACTATTTGCATAAATATTTTAAAAATGTATATTAAAGTTCGAACATTTTTTATAAAATCGTGCGCATGTCAGAAGCATTGCATTATTGGGCTCGTTTTGTTCACAATTCGACGATATTTTCATTGACATTTTGTTCCTACTGAATCGATAGATATGTGTTCCATATTTGATAAATAAAGTTTTTTATATAAAAAAGTCATAAATAGGTAAAAGTTGACGGTCATTATTGTAACTTTTAGCAAACTTGAGGGTGCGTTTTGTAAATATGTTTTGTATATAATTTTAAAAATATATATTAAACTTCAACATTTTTTATAAAATTGTGCGGGCGTTAGAATCATTACAATGTTTGTCTCGTTTTGTTCGCAATTCGGCGCTCTTTTCCACGACATTTTTTTCCCGAATGAATCGATAGATACGTGTTCCATATTTGATAAATAAAGTTTATTATATAAAAACGTCGTAAATAAGTAAAAGTTAAAGATCAGTTTTGTAACTTTTAGCAAACTTGAGGTTGGTTTTGTAAATTTATTATTATTATTTTTTAATTGAGTTGTGAGAATTTCTTTTTTTTTAATATTTTTTTACTGTTCATTGTACAGTTTCTGCTTTTTATATATATATTTATAATTATATATTATTATATAATAAAATTTGTTTGGTTCGGTTTTTACGTTGAACGAAAACTAAAACCGAATCGAAATTTTCGGTTTTTGAATAAGTAAAAACCGAACCATCGGTTTCTAGTTTCGATCGTTTTTTCGGGTTTCGATTTGGTTTTGATTTTTTCGGTTTTGCTGCTCACCCCTACCTAAATTGATTGATAGATGGATGTCGTGAAGTGTGTATCATTAGCCATGAGGTCCTACCAGGGTTGATTGACCAGCTAAGTGGATAAGATGAATGCAACGACGTCGTTAATATCTACTGCACTATTCTTTAGTACCACAAGACCCCTTAACTTAAACTAATCAACAGTTTTACTGTATCTTCTATGCATTTCCATGGACAAGTCCTAAACTTTATCACAAACTTTCAAAACGTTGCCTAAAGTGAACACACCATCCTTTCACTAGTTCGATTAATTTCATGCCCAGCTTAGACGTTTTTCAACTCAAACGAATGTGATATCAAGTCCTTATGATCAAGGCCGTCTCTAAATCTGCGAAGATCTTGTGCAAAACTCAAGTAGCTTTATACCCAGGCCCTAAAACAAAATTTAACCAATATTTCAAAAATATTAAATAAGAGCTTTTGTTTTTTAATCAAGTGTTCATCTACAAATGAATTGCAACAAAAAATAAGTCACATATGTTTGCATACACAAAGTAAAAATACAAAGGCTCTTATAATTCAGAGGCCTACTTGTCCACGCATCTCTTACACAGTTACACTCGTATGCGTCACAATTTATGGTAAGCCTATAGTTTTAATACGGGACTTTTAGATCATATAAACCAAGTAATGAAAATCTGCATACGTAAATGGTCCTTTTATTTTTTTTGTTTTCTAGTTTTTTATCTCATAGTTCCTATAAACTTTAACTTAATTCTTTTCATCTTAAATGCGGAACTGATATGAGTTATCCTTAGTAACTTCATGAAAAAGACTCACAAAATGAAAACAAAAGTTATGTTTTCTTTCAAGTCATGACACTACATGTTGCTATGTTAAATTACAAAAGGCTTGGTTATTGTTTTTAGAAGTCAAAAACTTAAAATAGTTTCTTTTAACAACGAAGATATATATAGATAAAAAAGCTACTAGCAAAGTGCTAAAAGCAAAAGAGTACATAAACAAGACTAGAAATAAATAGAAGCTACATTTTTAGAAACTACCTAAAGCTTTAACTGCGAGAACTACAACATGGATGAAAAACTTTTACCAATTACAATAAAACCGAGACAAGAGAAAAATCCTCACACAGAAGCCGAAAAAGTAGTGAAAAAAAGGTCCAAATAAAACAAAATAGAACTACAAATGAGAATGTGACAAACTCAAATATTAAAAGGACCAAAGACAAATCACACACTTTGCTCTAAAAATCTAAAAAATCTATAAAAAAAAACATTACCACACTACAAATGAAACACTGAAACCACTTCTCATTCTTGTTCCAAACCAAGACATACCTCAAACTTGCCCACAAAAAAATGCTACTAAACACACCCACTTGCAGTCACATCTTCACCCACAAAAACTACCATCCAAACACCACAACTTCACTTCTACCCAAGACCCTTTTCCCTCCTTCTGGGCTGCCCATTTTTGGTACAAAAATTAAGTGTTTTTCATCAAAGTTGGGGTTTACAACTGGGGCTGGAAGATTAAGTGTTAAAAGCTCATTGATTGAGGCACCTGTCTTGTGGGCTGGAAGAGTGTGTATATTTTATGCTCTTTTGAAAGCTGGTTTAGCTGGATCTCCTTCTAATCCACTTGTATCAAGCACAGGTTCTTGATCCTTAAAATTTTATACTTTATAAGTGCACATGTATTGGTTCTTGGTGATTATTTGGAAAGTTGAGCTTGATGTATTAATGTATCATAGATAGATACCCTTGTCATTTTTTATTAGTTCAAGATAAGCTAGATTGTTTATTTGATGGTTGACTTGTTGGTGACTTTGTAGAGCTTGAAACTAATGGTGATGATTTGGGTTTTGCTAAGTGGTTTGAAGAATTTAGAGGCATACCAGGTCAGTGGTTACTCCTTATTTTGTAGTACATTATTAATGTCTGCACTCTGCAGTTGATGAAACAGTAATAAAAGTCGAAAGAAAATGATTTGGAACACTAAGGCAGGTGTTTTGGTTAGCTAGTTTAAAAAGGGTTCGAACTTATCAGCATTAACACTTAACAGCTTATGGGACCTCCATTCCTTCATCACGGCTACTATAAAACAACTTATTTGTGTCAAATAAGCTGTGAATCTATGAGCTGTTTGGATATTTAAAACAACTTATTGGGTTTTAAGGATGCAACAAGTACTTAAGCTGTATATAACTAGCTTACCCAAACACCCCCTAATACTCGTTATTCAGATATTAGAATACAATCAAAATGCTTATGAGTATTGTTTAGCATTTCAGTTCATATTGTGTAAGTAATTGGTCTCTTGTCACAAAAATAAGTACAAAACTTCCGGTCAGATTGGGGTATTTTGCATATTGATAAAGATCATGAAGTTTAGTGCCAAAGATTATAGTAATATGTAAATTTGTAACCTTAGTATATTTGTGATATTAAAACTTTAAAAGTATCGACAAATCTTATTCATAAACGAATATTTCGTGTTTATCAAGCGTAGCTTGAGGTTAATGTGGTACTCTGCTCCATTCCATTTGTACTTTAACTTTTTTGTGAGTTACCGGGTAACCCTTTACAAAAAAAAATGATGCCATGGAGAACAAGTGGCATGAATCACACACATAAGGGATTAAGGGTATGCGATATGTTGCTAAGAGATTAAACTCAGCTAAAGGATACATCTTATTTTGTTATGGGCAGAAAGAGAAGCAGCAGATAAAAGAAAACTAGTTAGCAAATGGCACCCAACAACAAAGGGTACCCTTAGGAGAAACTACAGAATTCCTTCAAAAACCGAAGGTCGTCGTCTTCTCAAAGCCATAGCTTCCTTACTTTCAGACGATGATCACTTCAGAGATGCCAGCTCCCACAAGGTACGTACTTCCAGTTTTCTGGACCATTTCCATTTCGGGCATGAATCTTTTGTCAATTTGATTAAACACTTCGCATTTTCGGCTATGAATGCAGGGTTGTCAAATTAGAAGGGAGAGTGCTCATGGAGAAACCGTATGCTGCAACAATGTGCGAGCCTTGTTTGATGAACTCCCAACGCCACATTTGATTGTTGAGATCACGCCTTTTCCTGCTGGCCCTCTCACAGAAAGTGATTACGCCAGGGCTGAAAAGTTAGAGAAAGTACTTAGGTCTGGTCCTTCCATATGATCAGCTTGTTGTAACTTGTATGTAACAAACTAGTATTCTGTACATAGGGTTTTAGCACCAAGGCTTTTTGAAAATCTTGTTACCAACTTTAATATTTGACTTCAATGGAAGTTAAAGATTGCATCCCTTAAATACATTATAGTTTTTGGTATCAATATTCAAATGCTACGCCTTTTTTGAATCTAATGTAGTATTTCTTTATACAACTGTGAAGTCCGATACAAAAGTCTTGTGAACATAACATCAACAGGTTGAAGTTAGTACCCTTCTAAACTAGATCCGCACATCCCCTCTTCAACTCAATCATATGCTACATGTTTTCTGAATCTAAATTAGCATTCTTTTGTACAACTGTGAAGTCCCATACATGCAATAATCTCGAGATAAACTGATGAGATACTCGGTAATAAATGCCAAAGATGGTGATCTCTGCGTTGTTCGGCTGCAGGTACTTTACCCTAGAAAGATTCAAGTGAAAGGGTAAAAGTTTGAGAAGAGCAGACTGCCGATAAGGATGTAGAATGCACAGTAGCCCCAGATCACGTATCGCCAGCCCTTCTGAGTACTGGGAGATGCTAATACATACGAGGCAAACCAATAGATAGGGGGACTTGCAGATAAGAATCTGGTTGAAACCTGTAACAAAATGTTCTAATAACTTCAGATACAAAAACATGATATAAATACACCATTTATATATTGCAATATCGGCCTTGGCGGCCGATATATCACTGATATATCGCTTATCGGTGGTCAGCCGATACGTTTTTTCACTTATCGGTAAAAAATGGGTTTTGGTCAAAATCGGTCAAAAATCGGTCAAAATCGGCCGATTTTTGGTTTTTTTTTTGGTATTCTGATTTTCTTGATCGTGATTTAATAAAAGTATACAAAACTGAATTAAAACCACACATAATGTATATTTTACAACATATACATAAGATATATAGTTAAAAATAATAAGAATATTAAAAAACTTATTAAATATATATATATATTGCAGACTTCCTTTATAATTTAGGGTCTCCGCCGAGAAACCGATATATCGCCGCCAAGACCGATATATCGCTTAAAGGGGGTCAACCGCCGAGGTACCGCCGAGCGATATTTACAACACTGTATATAAGGTGTATTACTAACCTGAACATGCATGACAAAAAATGCCGTGGCTACCATGAACCCCAAGTGTAAAATGAATGGTATGATAACGACTGAAAATTTCCCCACTTTGTCTGTTGATACATTGTCAGTGGAAAGTACAACATGCTCCCCTTCTTTGGTGTTCCGCTTTCTCCTTCTAAAAGCCTGATCCTCTGTTTCACAAAGATGATTCAAACATAATTGTTATTGTTTAAAACAGGAATTCGTCACAACAGTAATGTCATATCAACCAAGTGCTACAAGTTATATAATAATTGTTTCAGGTTTATTATACCTCGAGTAGGTGTCGACTTTTTTCTCTCAAGCATAGGAGTGTTCTTTGCATCCCCGTAATTTTCTGTAGCAACTTGAAAACCAAGTGTCAAGAAGACGCTAGGCTGTAGCTTCACATAATGGATGATCGAGCAGAGTGCAATGGAGAGAATTGGTGATGCAAGAAGAAAATTCGGTAACTGTTTTAGCTGGAAATATCGTAGAAAACCAACCCCCCTAATATCAAAACAGAAGATTAACTTTAGTTTGAACACTGGAGACCATCTGTGCTAACAAGTAATACGCAAGTATCAGGAACTACATACCAGTAATGACTTTGAATAAAATTGTACAACAAAGGAATTCTCGCATTACACCAAGGCCTTGATTTATCTGGATCACGTCCATAACACAAATTGTAGTATCCAAACGCTTGAAAAGCGACAAATGGGATGAAAACAAATATGCAACGCAAAATTCCAGATAAAATGACCCGAAACGCCAACTGCAAAGACAAGATAACAGCAGAAGATATTGATAATGTTCAACAACAATGACTTAAAACTACAACCAGTTAGTTTAAGCTTACAAATGGACGCTTCTGAAGAAATACAGCATCATAAGCTCGATGCATTGTCAGGAAACCAATATACCCTGCGTTAAGCACCCCATTTGACCTTACACATCCAGATAAAGCAAACCAGAGTGTTGCCAAATTATTTGCACCCGACATCAAAAAGTAAAGCCCTCCAATTGATAATAACGCATACAAACTCTCGGAGTAACTACAAAAGCAAAGTACTGGTTTTAGATCGCAATAACAAGTCTTAAGATTAAAAATTAGAAGGAAGATAAAGAATAATACATGGACGAATAGAATATAGATGCTGGATTGAAGCAAAACAAGATTGTTGCTCTCAATGATGCCTCCGAGTCCTTCAGAATAATAACAGAAAGCCTTTAGCGAGAGAAAACAGGAAAACTGTCAGGGACAGAACACAAGGTGTAATGACTATAAGTCCAATAACAACTTGGGGTCCTTTTAAATCGGTTGCAAAGACTTTGGATCAAAGTTCTATAGCAACCGTAACTGAGATAATGAAATGCAAAAGAAAAAACATTGCTTGATGTAGCATTAAGATGGGTTACCTGTAAAGAAACAGTGCAGCAAAAACAAATGAGATGTTGCTAACTAGGTATCCTGACAATGCCAGCACAGCCCTATGCCCAACAAGTGGTATCAATGGCTTGAGAACTGCATATTTAGTAATAACAAAGCTATCAGGAGACATATAATAAACAAGAATTTACTCTAAAAGTCGATTCGCTGGCAACATGAAAATGATATAAACCAAAAGAGTATGCTTCGAATCAGCAATTTTCAAACTCGTAAGTACCATCTCCAGTACCCTGAACATCACACAACTTTAAGGAGAAGATACTTGTTACAATTATCGCACACTATGAATTGGGAATACACAATCACGAGTATCATGGTTGACATTTCCTTCTCTTCTTTATAACGGCTAAGACAACTCGCTCCATCCTATTTATTCAGCTATGAAATGAACAGCTATGACTATTAGCTTCTACGTTTTATGATAGGATAAGATATTGTTTTTTTCAAACAGGACACTTAAGCTTACATTATCACCAACATAATCAGATGACAGTCAATCGCCTGGAAACCTCAATTTTGATCCAATCCTGACTCACTAATGCAGTATACCAGCACATGAAAGTCTTTAAGGCTTAGCAACCTATAAAGCTTAGCAGCCTTTATATTGACTCTTAGAGCAACTTAAAACATGAGGCTGCCCTCTAGAACCGCAAATACCAACTAACATTGCAACTTTAACTCTAGACAACTGTCATATATTCCAAAGACAAAACCATTTGCACTACAGATCATACACGGACAACAAATTTACACATCTCCAACCCATCAACCCGCTAAACTCTACTTGTTATATGTAATAAAGCTACCTCGATATTTGACAACCCCTATTTTACATCGTCCTTCCAATTTACTAATCAAGAGCTTCATTGTAAGAAACGATAATTCATATGACCCTAGAAAGAAGAAGCAAGTATTTACTCAGCTAAATAACACGAGAATTTCATGGTTACAACACCAAACTAAGGGCGCTTAATTTTGCATTTTCATTCTCTCAAAAGCAATTACCTTATGATCAGTTTCTAATGCTTGGGTACATTTTACTTATTTAGAAACTAAACACTCGGAAAACAGATAAGGATTTCCCTGTTCAGGTTACCGGGATGGGCGAGTCTTTGACTCAAATATGCACACTACACGCCTTATCGAGGTAATAAAGCAGTAGCTACAACAAAACTAATATTTCAAACAACAAACAGCAGTATTATAATTCAAATCACCATTAATATTTCAGCTTATATTTCATAAGCCCCAATTTTCTGACTTATTTTAAGACTTATATTAGTTTATTACGTATGATATAATAACCTTATATAAAGTCTCAAAATAAGTCGGAAAATTGGAACTTATGAAATATAAGCCATAAGCCCATAAATAAGCTTAAACAAAATCTGTTACTACTCACTTAGCTACTGCATTTACATAATTCATATAACACTACTATAGTTAAGTTTAAATAAAGCTATAATAATGTGTAACCTGTTCGCGAAAGTAACGAAATAGACAACGGAAACAAGGGCAAAAAAGCGTAAGTCTGTTCATACTCATAACCACATTCAGCAATCCTAACAAAATAAACACTGTCCCAAACGACACCGTTTTCAATAACCCCACCCACACGAGGAAACACAACAGCCATCTCTTCCTGTTGACCTTTGGTTGTTAGACAGTTAGGGTTTATGGATGCTGACGTGTCGTATGGACTCAGAATTGATCTCCATATTATCGTTAGAGTTAAGACGATGATGCGTGAAATAATTGCTGATTTGATTACGGTTTTTGTGTTCCTCATCGTCATTTGTTTGGATCTGTTTGCAGGTTTGTTTACTATATTGTTTTGTTTTTGGACAAGATTACACTGTTAGTCCTTATCTTTAAGCTTTTTTCATGTCTAGTCTATTTAACGTTAAAATCATAATGATGTGAAATAACTATGATTAGACGTTTGAGATGCATCAATTTGAATCAAACGCATCGCTATTCATTTTGATGCATTCATCAAATTAGTGGAATTCTCTTTTTTTTGCCATCTGCATGTCAAATTTGTTGCTAGGATTGTTTTGCATAATTTTTAAGTCAATATCACTTTTAAAAAAATATATAATATGAGTTTATATAAATAGAGTTACATTTAACTTAAGTTGATGCATCCTAGATGTGTATTATAATTTTTTTCTTGTACTTCTTATTTTAAGATTGTATATTTATTTCTACGTGTGTTCCGTTTCTTATAAGCTACCCTAAGTACCAAAATATCACCCTCCACCATCCTTTCATATTCTTTCGTCAATCAACGCGGTCATTTTCAATAAGTGTTGCATTCACATTCGTCTACATGAGTATATGCTACATGTTCTTCTATCGCAGTTGTAAAACCTTAGATGTTTTACTTGACGTCTCACTTGATCGATCCCCCATGTACCCCCACCTTTCTAGGCACTCCCCCTATGCCATGTGCAAAACTAGGCGACGAAATTCTAAATGAAATCTTGTTTGTTGTATCTGAAAAATTCATCGAGTCGATTAAAGAAATAACATTTTTTTTCCTTTCCACTTTCTCTCTAAGAAATTATACTTAAACTTTGGTTATATTTGTATTTCATATGCTATTTGATGCAAAACAAAAGCGTGAATAAAATTCTAACAAGAATTGAACAAAATCACAAAGAAATTTGAAGACTAAAAAGTCGAAATTTTACTGTTGAGGTTTTATGTGAAAATGAGTATAGCAAGTTTACGTTTATGTTTAGTAGCTCCGTTTACTCACCAAGGTTTACGCTTACCATGCTATGTTTATCTTTTTATATAGGTGATTGATGAAATCAAGTAAATGATATGATTTAGGGCATGTAGCGGGGCAAACAGTGAAGCTCATAGGCATGGGCGGAGACAGGGGGAGGCACAAGGGCAGGTGCCCCCCTAACGAAAAAAATTATAGTGTAAAATTTTGAAAATATCCAGATTTTTTGGTAATCCCCCCTCCTCCCCCAAGAATCATTTTATAATGTATTTTTAAAAAATATCAAAGTGTGCTTCTCGAGCTAAACTTTCTAGCTCCACCCCAGCTCGTAGGTTAGGATAACGAGCTCCTCTTTGCTTACTCTTAGTCATCAATTTGGAATGCCCTCAAAAATGTATTTTGAAGTAGTATCTATACTATTTATAATGGATGAAGACATGTTGGGGGCATTACATGCTTTTGAAACTTAAAATTCTTAACATACAAACATTATACATAGTGTACAACTTTTTAATGCACTACCAGATTACAAACTTAAAAATTGAAACATGCAAACAAAGAATCATATTCTACAACTTTTTAATACATAATTAATACTCATATTAAAACACTCTCATTACTTAAAAGTACAATGATATATTCACATTGTATAACCAATTAAAAGCATATATACCAAATTAAATGCAATCGATTAAAACATCTCTTGCTCAAAAGTACAATAATATTTTCATAATGTAGAATCTAAACATGCTACAACATAATCAAAGTATAAACTAATTAAACACACTAACTAATGTTATTATAAAAAAACTCATAAAATAAAAAGTACATGTTATTATACACATTGTACAAACTAATAAAACACACAAAGCTTCATACAATTTATATGCTAACAAGTTGATGGTACATATCGTTTAGAAAACCGGACCGGACCAACGAGCTCAACCGGGAACCGGAGTCACCACCGGTTCGGCTAGCCAATAGAAGCCGTCCAAAAACGAACAGGAGAGGACCCGTCAGAACCGATACAAACGGGTGGATTGAGACCTATTTCTCCGGTTAATCATCACATAGTACCCATCGCCGCAACGCATGGGTACCTTGCTAGTTGATTATAGAGTCGAGTGATAAAGTGTTTCAATGTTTTGAATAATAAGTAGTGTTTGCATTAAATGGGTCAAAACTCGTCGACTTTCATGCTTTGTAAATGCATGATTTGATTACGAATATTTTACTCCCCTATCTCTAAATAAGTGTTCACTATTGATTTTTAAAGTTTTTTTCTATTAACTTTGACCTTAAATTATTTTGTTTGTGTTATATAATACTTAATGAAAATTATATCAATGAAAAATACATTTAAAACCCAATCCATTCATAAATTTTGCATCAAGTATTATATAACACAAAAAGAAATAGGTAAGGTCAAAGTTGCAAAAGAATGACTTTAAAAGTCAACAATGGACACTTATTTAGGGACGAAGGGAGTAGTTATGTATTGAGAATCCAAGAACACGTTTTCTGAAAAATATTTTCAAACGGGTCAAAAGTTAACCCACTACCAAAACAGTAATAACTAAATACGGTAAAAAAATAGGCGTTTCAAACGGAAGCGTGAATAAAACCCTAACAAAGGTTGAACAAAATCACAAAGAATATTAAAGACTTAAAAGTCGAAATTTTATTGGTAATGAAAGAATAAACAACGCTCACAAACCCTAAAAACCTTATATTTGTGGGAAAGTTAATATTGAGGAAAAAGTCATCTAGATAAAGTAAAAACCAGCCTAAAAATAAAAGTAAAAATCAAGTATTTGTAGCCTCTTTGACGTAGAAAGGAAAACTTGTTTACCGCGTAGCAACTTGAAAAGTGAGATTAATTCTTCTTCAAGAGTTGTACAACATAACAAAGATCATAGTGTTGCACATAGCAAAGGTAAGGTAAAGTAACACCCAATACCGTCTTCCACGGGTTATGGGTCCCAATACCGTCTTCCACGGTGTATGGGAGAGGTTGAGATGTAAACAGCAATACCCAAGGGCGGTACCAAGGAACAAACTTTGAAGGGGCAAATTCAAAGTAATATGCATATATTATCACAAACTGAAGTGCGCCAAAGAAAAGTGCAGCAAACAAACAGTTACATAACATCTTTCTTAAAAGCGGCCAAAACGTTAAATACCTTTTAACACAAGTGCAATAAAAAAGTGACATATAGTCGTTTGATGACATCAAATACCATCACATTATTAGCATCATTTATCCCATTTATATTGCTCGTTTTATATTGTTTTATTTAAGATTTGATACTTAATCGCTTATTTGTGTGAATCTCATATAATATCGAGCAATTGGCACAAGATGGTGAAAAGAATGTGTTTTGGAGCATAAACGAAGAAGTTCGAGAAAGTCTACTAAATTTAAAGAAGACGATGTATCATTCTAGACGGATATGCTATTTCGCAAGACTTAGACATGATCAAGACCATTGCCTGACTTTGAAGAATACGCCGTATCCACATCAGTAGATACGTCGTATAAGATACTTTGGTCAACATTCTGAACAAGCACATTTCACTATCAATACGCCGTATCCAGAAGAACCTATACGCCGTATTCAGTGGCGGTTTATGAATATTACAGAATAAAATAATCGTGGAGCCCACACTAAGTAACCCTAGTACGCGTACCAGACCCCTCCAATACTGCGTATCGACCTGATTCCCAGACTTATAAATAGAAAACCTAAAATTCAGTTTTCAGGGTGCAAAAAAGCCTTTAACAACCAAGTACGATTCTCTAACGATTTTATAAGCAAAGAAGGTCTGCAAGTACATCAATTCAATATGAGAACTCTTGTAATCTTTATACTCTGCTATAAGCGTTCAGTTAGCATATCGTTTTCTTTATTTTAATCTTTCGTCTATGATACTGTGTATTGATACAATGATTATGGGCAAATGCATGTAGGTATTAGCTATGTTTATGATAATTTAATGTTTGGTTTGTTTATATTGATTATTTACCTTTTCGTTGCATGTTGATTATGTTTATCAATTCATACCCGTTTATGTTTCGATTATGTTTTCATTTATCATTCAACTAGGTCTAGGATTACAAATGAAGCGATGTAACTTAATTGTTATTTGGGTGTAGACTGGAGTCTAGGATAATACTACATACAACTTATCTATGTGACTATGGATTCATAGGACTACAAAATTATGCCCCTATTTCTGCCTTTGGTAGGGACTCGGACCGTAGACTACCAGCATATAAATAACCATTAGGCATAAGTTGGTAAAGCCTCGATGAGTTAGGTTTCACTATTGTCTCCTAGATAGATTATAATCAACTGTGTACGCTTTATGCGGGTTTAGGTTAATTGTGACAGGATTTTAATACAAACCTCGAGTTTAGGGAGAAGAACCACCTAGCTTAGGAATGATATAACACCAACGAAGTAATACAATCATTGCACATATAAATAATACCTACATTTTATTTGATGAAACTTGGTTAATATGTTTTCCTTACATTAGTGCTTGACCGCTTCTTTCTCGTTTCTTTATCTGCTTGTGTGTGTTACTTGTCTTACTTTGTTTTTTTTTAACCCCATTTTAACTAGTTAGGATTAAACCAAACTCGTGCCAGCTCTCAAGCTGAAAACCCCATCTCTGCGTTAGTTCAGATTTATTAGAAATTTAACTTAGATTAACTAGGATTTAACTATATAACTGGAATATTAGTAAATAAATGTTAACGGACGTTTGTGCCACTTGGTATAAAAAATTAGAAACATGCCACATGCTGCATTACAAACTTTGTATACCATATTATAAATTCATAATTTCTTTCTTATTTATACTTGTTTTTATATTTGAAAGAAAATATATAATTTATTATCATTGCTACATAATGACTCAATAATGCAGCTGACTAACATTTTTAACAATAATAACTAGATAATGCAGTTGACTAACGGTTTTGGAAATTGTCAAAACCATGTGTTACTAAATGCGATGTATATGTAATATAATATTGCTGGGTATTATAGTTTTGTGACAGCTGGTGCTTAGAGTTTAATTTATTTGTGATCAAATGCTTATGTAAAAATAGTTTTGACATCAACATTAGAGAATCTTCGATGCAATAAGATTTTGATATTATTAACCCATTTTTCAACATGTAACTCCGATGCAAATAAACTATTGAACTTAATTTTTTAGCGGATATTTTCTCGCACAACTAAAAATTCAATAGGTTATGCAATAGGTACCTATTGCTTAAGTAAGTTATGCTCAACCCTTCTCTATGATTGAACCTTTTTGAAGTCATCATTTATTTTGAACTCATCATTGGAAATGCTTGTATCATCTTACAAATATATATTAAAACAAAAATGTTATTGCAAATGAGATGTAACGAGTTGAAATATGATCTTCGCGTTGCGGCGATGACTTCTATGTATCAGTAAATTTATTATTGTAGGTACAAAACGAAATACAAACTTTAATACCTACTACTAACTTAATTTTCCTAGCTTACTTAATAAGCTTGTTATAATATAGAAAATCTATACTTATGAAAGCCAAGCTGATATAACATATAAAACGAACATTGTAACTCATATAATGGTCGAACTTAACCTGATCCAAAGTACTATGTTCCTAGAGTTAAGTACATAAATCGTCCTTGTGGTTGTCTCGAAATTGCAACTTTCGCCCTAAAAGTCCCGAAATTACACCAGTCGTCCCTGTAGTTGTCCATTTTGAGTTGACCGGTCATTTGACCGTAACTCCATCCGTTTTTTGGTTATATTTTCTTAGTCTCAGGGGTATTATCGTCAGTTCACATAGACTAATACACTAAGGACCAAATTTGTAATAAAAGTAACGTTGTTATATTCCCGCCAAAAGAAACCACTGATATCTCTTTGCCTTCTTCTTGTTCATCAACACTTTTTCTTCTTCTTAAACATCAACAGTTGCCATAACATAATGAGTTCAGAACCAAATTATCAGTGGGAAGACCTACTAGCTATTGATGATTCTGATCTCCCACTAACCCCTGTTCCCCGTCCCTGCAACAGGCATGTACGTGAGACAATCACAATCACCTCAACCCAAAACACTGATGGTATTGTTCAAGTAGAGGAAGTAGAGGAAAAGCCGGTTAGGATAATACCCGATCCTGCGAGTATTGTTCAACTAGCCAAGATCCGTAAACAATCGAATATTCATGAAGGTGCGGATGACTCTGTCTTGTCGACACAAGAGTATATGAAGCAAGTTGTTGAGGATGTGGGAGAGGATGAGGATTTTAACAGTGGGTCGTGGGTTGACGCGACTGAGTATGTGAAAGCTAATGGTGGCATTGTCAGTGGGAGTTTAGGAGATATCAAGACCTTTCTCAAGAATGGAAAACTTAAGCAAGTTGTTGCAATAATCAAGTCGTGTTCTCTGAATGCTCATGGTGATCTGAAAGTGACTGTCAAAGATCTCTTTGGCATATTAGCTAGTTTAATACATTACAAAGTAATTAATGAGGGGAGTTATGGAAAAGAAATTACTGTAGGAAGTGCTATAATACTTGCTAATGTTTTAGTATTTTCTCCCAACCCATCAATGCATTATTTTAACATTACAAAGAAAAACGTGGTTAAGGTTTTCCATAAGGATTTTGTACCTGGTAATGGCAGTGGTGTAGGTGGGAGTGGAATGTTGATGGAAGAAGAAGAAATAGTGAAAATGGTAGAAGAAGAAGAAATGGCTGATTTGGAGTTGCATGTTTGTGGGAATGTAATTGATCAAGAGGATCTATACAAGTTTGGTGAAGAAGCATTAGACCTTGTCTTGGAAGAAGAAGCAAGGGAATCAAGGGCTCATGAGGAGTGGTTGGAGAAATATAGGCAACAAGAAGAGGAGGATGCCGAAGATGAGAGACAGCTATTGGGTTTCCATGGAACAATTTAAGTTGTATGAGTTTATGTTTGATCATTTTATGTGCTATTATCTTGTAGTTTCTTTTCCTTTGAATTGAATGAGTTATGAATGGAAAAGAGTTTGCAAATCATACACAATGTAGTCTGAATACTATGCCATTTGAACTGGAATGAGCATTTGCATTTGCATTTGCAGCTTGACTTTATAAAGTACTTAAGCAATTGCAAAATGCTATGCCATTTGAACTGCAAATCAAATCCAAACACCCCTTTATAAAGTCAAACTGCAAATGGTAAATGGCATGAGCATTTGGCATTTGCAGTTTGCATTTCAATGTCATGAGCATTTGGCATCTGCAGTGTGCACTTTGCAACTGCTAATCCAAACACCTCATTATGCAGTCAAACTGCTTAGTGCAACTGACATTATAAAGTCAAACTGCAAATGCTAAATGGCATGAGCATTTGACATTTATTGTTTGACTTTATAAAGTCACACTATGATAACGCCTAAATTATACATGTTTCTATGGCGTTATTTTATGTTTATTCTATCATTTCTCGTGAACTTTTGGTACTTAATTAAGCTTGAATTGCTTATAGGTTCACTTGAAGACTCTAGAGACCCAAGCTCATGAATCTATACACTTTGGGAGATGTATACAAGAAAAGAAAAGATTTCTAGCCAAAGTTCAAGAAATCTACTGCACTTGCTACATTGTGCGCCGCACTTTCCTCTGAAACCCAAAACCGCCGTACATTTTCCCAAAGTTTGAAGAATTAAAGTCCATTAAATGCACCTACATTAACTCCTCACAACCGCCACACTTATTTGTAAGTGCGTCGCACTTCCAGTAAAAGTCATTAAATGCTATCGTATTAACTCCCAAAGTTCGCCGCACTTTTTCCTATGTACGCCGCACTTTGCACCCAATCTTGCCTATAAATTGAGGACGAATTTTCATCCTCAAGGCATCCATCCTCACAATCATTCCTCACATTCTATCCCATTTTACACACACATACTTTCCCTCCTTTCACCAAAACACCAAGAAACACGCCATCCGTTAAGCGAACCATTAACACGCAACATTCACACCTTTTACCTTTGAAGAAAAAAAAAATAAAAGAATAATAAGAAGAAAAAAAATAAAAAAGAATAAAAAAAAAAAAAATAAAAAATAAGAAGAAAAAAGAGAAAAAAGAAAAAAAAAAAAAAAAGAAAAAAAGATCTCTCTACTAACTATCAAGAAGCGAAGAAGTTTTCTTACCTAGTTGTTGAAATAATGGAAGTTTATGTAAAGTGTGCTTTTGTTATAAACTCCTTATCCATGAGAGGTTAAATCTCTCATGACTACTCGGTGAAGTTACGATAACGAAGATAAGTGTTTTTGGGTATGATCTTGAACGCTTAAATCTTAAGCTTATTTTGCAAACCTGTTATATCTTATCGTTATTCATTTTTGCTTATCAACTTAGCTTATATAAATCCAAATTTGAATAGGTCAAAAGATCCGTTATGATCTATGTTGGTTTTTTAAAGATTTGTCTATGGACTTTAAACGCTGTGCTGAGAAATCCACTCGTAAATTGATAAACAAAATAATTTTTGATATAATAATAACTGGATAAATTTAAGGACACAATTGGGCTAGTCTAACTAAATATAAGTCTTAAAGTTAATCAAGTTTATTTGTAAAAAAACAGTTTTCTGACGAGAAATCATTTTTATAAATAAAGTCTTCATCTTCGAGGTCAAATCATTACCAACACTTGATAAAATTAGTCTCAAACAATCTCGATTAGGTCCCATCTTTATTATAATCAGTTGATAAAAACTTAAAGTTATTTTCAAAATTGTTAAGTCTATTTTCTTTCTGATTATTTGAACACTACTCTAATCCCTGTGGACGACATGGTCTTACCTAAAAAGATTATACTGCATACGTGGGTTATACTTTTATCCATGTGTTTCCATATAATTGTCCGGTATTTTCAGTCTTATAAATTTAAAGATTTTGAAACACATCAAAGTTTTTGGCGCCGTTGCTAGGGATTTCTTAGCTATTTTGTAGTCAAACTCTAGAAAATCTCTTTAAATCTCCCTCTTTTTTAAATTGCCGTACAGTTTTCTGGCAAACTGACCCCAACAAATTCTCCTTTTGATGCATACAACCTGCATTCCAATTCTGAACTTGTTGAAGCCATTACTTGAAACCCTGAACGTTAACTCCCTAGAATCGAAAGACGTCCGTCGACAAAGACAGAATAGTTCTATTCGCTCCAAAAAAACAATCCACCTAAAAACCCGAGAATTGTCTATCCGCCAATTCTCAACATCAACCACTTCCGTCACTTTCTAGTTACTCTTGAAAACCTTTACCTAATGGATGATGAACCCATGTGGGCTGCTGACCGTGTTGTTGCTCCGACTCCCGGTTCCGCAATCACTATTCCTGAAACCGCTAATGAATTTGCTATTAAAGGTAACCATTTGACCCTTGTTAAAGGAAACTAATTTGATGGAAGAACCAAAACTGATCCTCATAAACACATTCACGAATTCCTCGAAATCTGCGATATGTTTAAATACAGAGATACCAAAAATGAAGTCGTCCTCCTAATGATGTTTCCCCTATCCCTTACTAGGGAAGCAAAAACATAGTTGGACGAACTCAACGAAGGAACTATCAAAACATGAAATGAACTCCGAACCACTTTCCATAGCCGATTCTTTCCCCCAGCTCTCTCATTTTGACCCGACTCCTCGGAGAAATCCAAGCTTTCTATCAACACGAGAACGAATCTTTAACCGACGCTTGGCTTCGTATGAAGGAAATGCTCTGAAACTGTCATGGTCACAATCTGTCCAAAGGCAACATTATCAAAATCTTCTATCATGGTCTAAGCAAAATAACTCAAGAAGTTATGAATGCCGCAGCTGGAGGTATTTTCGTCTATAAAACACCAAATCAAGCTTATCAGCTTTTGGAAGACAAGGTCTTACTAAAGCTCGACTGGGCTAAAAATCAAAAAACCAAATCATCTCTTAAGAAAACCGTTGCTTTCATTGATAAAGGCAACATTAATTCCAATACTGACAGAATTATAGCCCGAATGGATGCCATGACCCTAAAAATGGATGCTCAGTATAAAGAACTCCAAACCCATGCTAAAAAAACAAAATCTAATCTTGATGAAGATGATATACCTATGTCCCGTGAGGAGGAGGCTAAATTCATGCAAACTTTTTATAAGACTCGTTTTTACAATGATTAACGCGACCGAGACTTGAATCGTGATAATTGACGTTCAAAAGTTACGAACTAATAGTTTACAATTCAGAGAACAACTACCGATCCAATACTGATTGATAAACCATAACGATCTTCAAAAACAATTCATACTTATCAAAGTGAATCCTCAGCAATCGACCAACGCTTTTGTCAAAGAAACGTTCATGGATCTTAAAACTCAACTCGAAACCATAGCCAAAAATCATCAAGCTTCAATTCAAAATCTTGAAACCAAGTTCGACAGACTTGCTGACAAGCAATCTGGTCGACCCTCTAGATCTCTTCCTAGTAACACTCAACCAAACCCAAAAGGACACAATTCCAAAGCCTACCAACCACCACAATCTCGCAATGAGCATGTGAATGCTATATTTACAAGAAGTGGTAAATCCTACAACCCACCAGTGAACTCAAATGATCAACAAACTAATTCTGAAAACCCTATCAATTTCGACGATAGCGATGAAGAAGACGAAGAACCTACACCACAATCGAAAATTCAAAATCCAAAACCAGTCAAGGAAACTACATTACCCAAACCATACAAACCAAAAATCCCGTATCCTCAACGTCTAAGGAAAGAAAAAATGGAAGCTCAATACGGAAAATTTCTCGACGTAATCTGCGCAGTTCGATCAATTTATCCTCTTATCGTGTCTTGTGTCGGAATGCCTAATTATGGAAAATTTCTCAAGGAACTCATAAGCAACAAACATAAAATCGAACAAATTTCTGCCGCTTTCTTAAGCGACGAAAGTTCAGCGATGATCCAAAACAAAGTTCCACCTAAACTCGGAGACCCCAGAAGTTTTCTTATTCCATGTAATTTCAACAAAACTTTCTCCTGCAATGCCTTAGCCGACCTTGATGCTAGCATTAACCTTATGTCATATTCACTATATGCCAAATTATCTCTTAAAAATCTTAAACCTACTAAAATGAGCATAAGATTAGCTGAGAGATCATTCCAAAACCCTGTTGGAATAGCTAAAAATATGCTCATTGAAGTTGGTAAATTCACCTTTTCTGCTAATTTCGTTATTCTTGAAATGGAAGAAGATAGTAAAGTTCCACTTATTTTGGGATGACCCTTTCTTCAAACTGCTGATGCAGTAATTCGAGTTAAACAGAAACAACTCAACCTTGGAGTTGGAACTGAACGAATGATTTTCAATATCGATTCGACAATGAAACACTCCTATTCAAACGATGATACCTGTTTCAGTATCGATGTCATCGATGAAATCTTAGAAGAAGATTTCGACGCTCTTCTAGACGAATGTAGTAAAATTCTTCATTCTATTGAAAGAACCCTTCTCGAAGAAGAAATCTTTGCTGAATTTGATGAATTCATTGCAATGACTGCCGATAAAAACTCTGACTCTGAATCCGATACCGAAGATATGCCATTCGAAAAAATCACCATCAATACTGATTATAAGATCAAAACATCTCTCGAAGAACCTCCTACGGATCTCGAACTTAAACCCCTTCTTGATAATCTGGAATATGTATTCCTGGAAGAACCCTCCTTTCTTCCTATTATCATATCATCTCAGCTATCCAAAGAAAAGAAAAACAAACTCATATATGTCCTTAAAAAACACAAGCAAGCCTTTGCTTAGAAAACAACATATATTCTTGGTATTTGCCCATCATTTTTCAAACACAAGATACAACTTCTGGATGATAAGAAACCTGTTGTCCAAAAACAAAGAAGGTTAAATCCGAACATGCAGGAAGTTGTCAAAAAAGAAATCGTGAAACTCTTGGATACCGGTATAATTTATCTAATTGCCGATAGTCCTTGGATTAGTCCTATCCACTATGTACCAAAGAAAGGTGGTATTACAATTGTCACCAACGAAAATGATGAACTTGTTCCAACCAGAACCATTACAGGTTGGCGAGTATGCATTGATTATCGTAAACTCAATGAAGCAACCGCAAAAGATCATTTTCCTTTACCATTTATGGATCAAATGCTAGAAAGACTCGCAGGAAATAAATATTTCTGTTTCCTCGATGGTTTTTCTAGGTATTTTCAAATTCCTATCGATCCTAATGATCAAGAAAAAACAACATTCACGTGTCCTTTCGGCACATACGCTTATAGGTGAATGCCTTTCGGGCTATGTAATGCTCCTGCCACATTTCAAAGGTGTATGTTGGCAATCTTTCATGATATGATCGAAGAATCAGTCAAAGTATTCATGGACGATTTCTCCGTCTTTGGAAACTCTTTCGACACATGCCTAAACAACCTTGATAAAATGCTCCAACGTTGTAAAGACGCTCATCTCGTCTAAAAAAAAAGAACTTGGGAAAAATGTCCATTGTCATGGTCAAAAGAAGGAATTGTGCTTCGAACACAAGGTGTCCAGTGCAAGACATAAGTCGACAAGCAAAAATCGATGTGATCGTCTAAACTTCCAACCCCCTACAAATATCAAAGGTGTAGAAGCTTTCTCGGACATCGGAAGCTGCCGGTTTTTACTGAACTTCATTAAAGACTTCATGAAAAATTGCTAGACCTATAACTAAATGCTGAAAAAATACTCCATTTGAATTGACCTGAATGTCAAAAAAGCTTTTGAAGTATTGAAAGAAAGAAACTCACATGTGCTTTTGTGATCGTAAGCCCAAACTGGAATCTGTCTTTTAGAGTTATGTGTGATGCAATTGAAATTCGCTGTAGGAGGCCGTCTTAGGCAAAAAGATGGTAAAAACTTTCACCCGATCTACTTCGCAAGTAAACAAAAAAAAAACATCTATAAAAAAAAACCCCTTAATTCTGCTCAAACAAAAATACACCTTAAAACCGAAAAAAACTTATGGCTGTATTTTTTTTTTGCATTTGACAAATTCGGATCCTACCTTATTCATCTTCAAAAATATTGTTCATTACCGATCATTCAGCTCTTAAGGCACTTATTCAAAAAGCAAGATGCTAAACCAGCCCTTATTCGATGTATCTTACTCTACAAAGAAATTGACATTAGAAAATCAAAGATAGAAACGGTACCGAAAATGTTTGCATCGATCACTTACCCGACTGAAAACAATGAGACAATCTATGATAGTGAAATCGATGAAAACTTTCCCAGAGAGAAACTCTTATGGAAATCAACACCAACATGAACCGTGGTTCGCAGACTTTGCAAACTACCTAGTCGATAATATTATACCAAAAGGGATTACATATCAACAAAAGAATAAAATGTTTCTCTGACCTCAAAACACTGAACATTTAGGAGGAACCTTAACCCTATTTAAAGTAAGGTTCCGATGGTAAGATTTAGACGTTGTTATATCTTTACCAGAGAAACCCAAACCATTTTAGATCAATGTCACCACGGACCTATCGGTGGACATTATGAACCCAACATAACTGCTAAAAAAGTCCTTGATTCAGGATTTTACTGGCAAACAATCATCAAAGAAGCTCATACTCTAGTTCTCTTATGTGAAGCATGCCAAAAGACATGAAATATATCAAAACGTGATGAGATGCCCTTAACCAACATTCAAGTATGTGAAATTTTCAATTTATGGGGTATCGACTTTATGAGACCGTTCCCCGAAATCATATAAGTTTGAATACATTCTAGTCGCCGTAGATTACGTATCTAAATGGGTCAAAGCTCAAGCTTTACCAACCAATGAACCGCCCGTATTTATCACCATTTTTAAAGAAGCAATTTTTGCCAATTCGAATGCCCAAAGCTTTAATTAGCGACCGAGGTACTCCACTTCTGTAAAAAATAAAAGAAAAACCCATGAAAGATATGGAGTTAATCACCGTTTCTCTACATCTTATCACCCTCAAACTAGTGGTCAAGTTGAAAACACGAACAGAGCTCTTAAAAGAATTCTTGAAAAACTGTTAAAGACAATCCAGCTATTAGTCAGAAACTTGATATGCCACTGTGCTGCTTTTTGTCACTGCCTACAAAACACCAACCCCCCGGTACCGACACCATAACACTATTAATATATGGAAAGAACTGCCATTTCCCATTTAAAATTGTAACCACTTAGTCATCACTAGGGCAAGGAAGAATGGCTAGACCCAGATTTAATCGTGCTGGTGAAGGAAAGATTATTCTAATTGCACGAGTTAGACAAACTTAGAAACCAAGCATATAAAACTCTCGTCCTATACATGGAAAGAACCAAAGTCTGGCATGGCATAAAATAAAGAATGAAGAAATGAATTTTAAGCAAGGAAAATAAAGTCCTACTTTTTCACGCCAAAGGTAACAAATTAAAACAACCGAAACTTAGATCTCGATGGTTAGGATCTTATGTAGTGAAACATCAATAATCCATCCGGATAGTTTGAAATATAAGTAAAAGATGGAAGAAACCGTTCATAGTCAATGGCCAACGACTCAAACTATATCACAAAGAAGATAATGACCCAAAGGAAGTAGTCACTCCCTTTTTCCCAAACAAATGACCCCCGAAATACGAGTCTAGCTAACGACTCTCTTAAAAATTAAGCACTTCTCGCGAGGGGGCAAAAAAAAAGAAAAGACCCCGTGCTTTCACATAAGTGTGGCGGAGTTCCCATCAAACTCTACTAATATATTTTAATCTATTTTTTTTAAATCAAACAAAAAAGATTTTCTCTTTGTGTGCTTTTTTTTACTCATTAAGCAGGTACTCTAGATAAGTAATGTGGAAAATTACGACGTATGCTCAAGATTAGCTTACAGCTATGCATTTCTCTATGCCTTGGGAAGTACCGTTTTCCTTTAATTTTCTCTATTTTATCTCTATTATCAGTTATCACATTGAGGGCAATGTTCAACATAAAGTTGAGATGTGAGCCAAATGGGAAAAATTAATCATATCCCTCTATATTTGCCCTATTAAAAAATTTCTAACTAATATTTTATTATATGTTTTGAAATTAAAAAATGCTCTTAGTAAGACAAGTCCAATCGGATTGACGATTATTGCTAAGCACACCCTAGGTCCACAAAATTGTGTATAAATCTCTAAGACTTAAAAAATATTCGAGTAACCACCTTTGGTACCTTAAGATAAATGAGCCTTTAGCTTGTTCGAGTTAAGGTTTGATTGCAGTCATATGTGTCTATTCCGTCGTTACGGATGTGTACGTATGGTCTTTGTCACCTTTTCTGGAACATTGGTATTGGTAGAAAATTATATTTGAAAGAGCCGGTAATTCAGAAGCTCTAGAACTTGTGCTTAATCATCATTTAGTAGACCGAAGCCTATCACATGAAATGTATCTCGCAAAATTCTTATTCTCGCAAGAGCTCCTTTTAATGCTATGTTGCTGAAATATCTGAAAGTTGAATGAAGAAAGTCATGTGCTAAGCCTTAGTTGTAATCATGGTAAAAAAAAAAAAAGAAAAAAAAAATTTCTATATGAGTTATAATAGTTCAAAAGAAATAAAAGCTTATGTTCGGCGCATGAAGATTGGATCCTCTCTAGTACCCAAGTTCCATCCTTCGGTCAGGTTTATGTGTTAAGTACAAGCCTATGGTAGCTGTCTAGATTATGTCTGTGCAAATTGAGTGTTCTTCACAAAAGCATATTTTAACCCTATCTGAGTGGCTGAGTGAATTTAAAATCAAACACTATCCCTATGTGTGGTGCTATGTTATATGTCTATGCCTGAAAAGTTTTCTAATATGCAAACTCTCTTAAAAATCTAAATTTTCTCCACGTCACGACAAATGATTTTTTTTTCTCTTCCATTGCTTGAGGGAAAGCAATAAGCTAAGTGTGGAGGGATTTGATAACGCCCAAATTATACATTTTTCTATGGCATTATTTTATGTTTATTCTATCATTTCTCGTGAACTTTTGGTACTTAATTAAGCTTGAATTGCTTATAGGTTCACTTAGAGACTCTAGAGACCCAAGCTCATGAATCTATACACTAAAAGAAAAGATTTCTAGCCAAAGTTCAAAAAGTCCGTCGCACTTGCTACATTGTGCACCACACATTTTCCCAAAGTTTGAAGAATTAAAATCCATTAAATGCACCTACATTAACTCCCCAAAACTGCCGCACTTATTTTTAAGTGCGCCGCACTTATTTTTAAGTGCGCCGCACTTCCAGTAAAAGTCATTAAATGCTATTGTATTAACTCCCAAAGTTCGTTGCACGTTTTCCTAAGTGCACCGCACTTTGCACCCAATCTTGCCTATAAATTGAGGACGAAATTTCATCCTCAAGGCACCCCTCCTCACAATCATTCCTCACATTCTATCCCATTTTACACACACATACTTTCCCTCCTTTTAACAAAACAACAAGAAACATTTTTTCCTTTGA